>CAUYQU010004402.1:0-25475 GCA_963574635.1 Cheracebus regulus
GGAACAACCAGTATCAGCCATTCCAAAAACATACCAAAAGGTAAAGAGTATCACCATAATGAAGAATCTACATCAACTAATGGGCAAAACAGCCAGTTAGCATTACCAGAAGCTGTGATTTTCGTCTCTGATAAAACAGACTTTAAAACAACAAAGAACACAAGAAACAAAGAGAGCCATTTTTTTAAAAAAGATTAAAGTTCTACTAACTCAGATCACATCACTCCCCTGCATCCAGTAACACACACACCCAAAAGCCAGTGATAGAAACTCGTGAGCAAGGCCTGCGAGGTCCCAGGTGGTCACTCTGGCTTCTGCTCCCCTCTCTGGCCCTGCCTGCGCTCCCATGCCCCAGCTATCCACTCCAACTTCCCCAGGCACTGAGCTCTTCATGATCTTTTCCTCCTTGGATCGCCACCCAACAGAGCACCTAGCACAAAACCAGCAGTTGGTAACACTTGCTGAATGCTTGAAAGAACAAGCATTGCTTATCTCAGCAGGCCCTGTATGATTACTATAGTGACTGGCTGGTCAGCACCACAGATTCTTCTCCACTTCTATGGGCTGGAGGAGGGGAATGTGCCATGTTTTGTGCAGATAGCAAATGTTCTGCTCTGCAGGAGCTAAGGAATATATACAAAAGTGTTCTCAGATGATACAGTGCCATGCAAATACAAAGCACTTTCATATATATGTCTGTATATGTGTAGATACTACACTTGATCTTAGCCAAAAGGCCGAGGCACGATTGTGTGTAAGATAGAGAGGCAGACAAACAGATGTCTGTTGAAAAAATACATAGATAACAAACACTTAAATCATGGTCCAAGGCAAAATATGTTAAGTGCAAAGTGAGTATCACAAATAGTAAGTGCTGCAAAAAATGAGGGTGAGTTTAAGAGGGAGAGGGGAGGTTACCCAGGAGAAAAGAACCCTAAAAAGGGTCAGGCCCTAAAAAGTGGTACAGATCAATAGATGTCAACAGCCAGAGCAGCATAAGTGTGGCCCCTACCCACTTGCATCAGTCTCACCTAGGGTGTTAGTCAACTCCCTGCCTACTAGCAGTGCTCCCAGAGTTGGACCTGGGAGTCTGTAGTTTTTATCACATGCTCAGGTGATTCTGATGCATATTAAAGTCATCACCAAGCCCATCAGGCAAAAGGGCCTAAGTGTACAAAGCTGTGCAGGACAATAATTTGACAGAACTACAAAGTAGCAGCTAGAAATACACGTTAGGCTCGAGAGCTAGGTCTGGATTCTACAGGTAAAGGAGAGATGCTGCAGGCTTTTGGATAAAGGAGTGACAGTGTGAACACGATGTCCTAGAAAGCTGGGGAAGCAGCTCAGGAGGGACTGGGAAAAGAGTTGAGGAGGAAGGGGCCAAGTCGGAAGGCACAGACCTCCAGCAGACAATGGGTCCCTCCCCAGGTTGACACCCCCATGTTGGCCACCACCAGGGACCAATCGGGAACATGGAGAAGCCCCTCCCCCCCGGTCTACTGCACAGACATCTGCTCTGGTCTTTCTGATAAGCCCAAGCCTGAGGACCTTTTGATAAAAAACACACAGGATCTCAAGGCAAGAGTGAGAAAATCTTATTTGCAGACCAAGAGAATAAGAGATCTTTCAGAATTCAAGTGCTCAGGCACTGGTACTTGGCAAGGATGTGCTGTATGCCAGGCACCCAAGTTCCTGGAAACAAATGAATAGTAACTGTAATCTGGTCAAAGCTGAGAACCTACATTTCTCAGGAACACTGGCATATCCACATTAAATCTACAAATATCTAAAGATTTCTGGGAGCACTGAATAGAAGTGTGAGATTTTCCAGACAGATGTGTCTGTTTGTTGGGAGATGAATCTCAATGACCTCTGCTATTACTAAACAACAATAACAAAGATAAAACAATCAGAAGTTGGAGGCTATATAACCATCATGTCCAATGCATCATTGTGAACATGAAGCAGGTTGGGTGTTTCCATCTTCACTGGGGAGTTTAAAAGGTGCCCCACCAGGGCCCAGTGGAGTCCTACTCTCTGGGGGTCTCTGCCAACAGAGCCACTCCTCCCTCCCTCCTTGCTTCTGCCTGGCTCTTGCGCTGTGAGAGGTACAAAATTCGCTATCTTCACAAGAGTGCACAGATTCCATGAGACAGACTTGCCTCAAAACAATGCAGATCCATAACTTGAACTCCAGCTGACATAGTGTATGAGCGTCCAAATAAGTTTCTTTTCTGCTGAGACGAATAGAAGAGGTGATTTTCAAAAGCTTTCCTCTTTCAAATATATGAACAGGGTTCCAGCCAAAAGGAACTATATCATTTCCACCTGTCTGAAGGTAGACAGGCTGTAAACATTCCAGCAAGATGTCTTGGGAGTCCTTTAAGCTCTGTGCAAGAAAGTAAATGGTTTGGGAAAGGTCTCTCTAATTAGCTAGTGCAAACTGAGAGCAAAAATGTTTCAATTCCAGGAGTGCGGGAGGGTTTGGTCGCAGAACGCATTTCCTGTGCTTCTTGCTCTAGTGCTCCATATTCTCTCCAAAGCAGACAATGTTTTTCTGGCTCTGTGGTTTCAAAGATAACCTTCATGGTAAAAATCGATAGCTGTAACACAGTCTTTGGTTCAGAATGAAACAATAACCCAGGTTCTAAGATGAGGTCCCCTGTTGAGGTCAGAGAGATGCTGATACAGACGCCTCATTTGCTCCTCACAGTCCTAACATTTGTCATCGCTGCCCTCTGGCTTGAGGAGAGACACCTTTGCTGTCTTGCCTTTCTCTGGCAGGAGAGATGCTTACAGCCTTCAGACTGTGGTTCCCAGCACACTGAGAAGAGCTGGGTCTCTAAGAACATTTAAATGGACCGCTGGTTTATTTGCATTTCGGTGCTGCACCCAAGGGAGCACCCCTCAACAAGGGGGATACCACTCGTGATGCTCAGAAAAAGAAGCCAAATGCCAAAAAACACACATGGCGAGATTTCACCCCTGTGACATGTCCACAGATGGCACATTTACAGACGCAGAAAGCAGACTAGCAGATGCCTGGGGTTAGGGTACAAGTGAGATCTCAGGGAATTTGGGGAGACAATGGACATGTTCACAAACTGGATTGTGGTATAGTTGAAAAACTTGAAATTCTATTAAAATTCATTAATGGTGCACTTAAAATGGGCAACTGCTATGATATTAAATTACACATCAATAAAACTGTAAAAGACATGCATTCATTGAATAGCAAATAATATGGGAAAACACAGGTTAAAAAAAACATAGAACACCAGATATTAAATCATATGCTATTTTCTTTAAAAAATGTATCGTGCACACATTGGGTTAAGAGGAATAAGAGAAGGCAATATGCTAAAATGTTTATAGTGATTGTTCTCTATGTAGCAGAATGACAGGTGCTTTTCACTTTCTCCTTTATGCTTCCTGTATATTCCAGACTTTTATCATGAACATGCACTTGCTTTCATCATAGAAAAGTAATGCTGTAATTGAGTAATGCACCTATGAAATAATTGGCCAAGAGTATATAACTGAAGAGTTAATAGCAAAGTCTGAGACGACACTGCTTATGGCCCCTGCAATTGAGCAGATACTTAATGGCTACTGTGAAACTCAGGGACCTGAAAGATTTAAGGCCTCCCTTCTCAAGTAAGCACACCCCCTACCCTCATCAGGCCCAATCTGTGTGTCCCCAGAAGGCCTTGCACAGGGAAAGCAAACATTAATTAACTTGCATATTGCACGTGCACACACCAGTCCTGTTAACACACTGGAACAAATTTCAACGTGTTCAAGTCAATCAAATACAGGTGAGAGGAACTGAACTACATAATAAAGCTGGAGCCCTGTGGTGCCCATCCCCAATCTAGAACACAGCCTATCTGTACAAATGCTTCTTTTTTTCCCCTGTGAGAAAGGCTATTTTCTTGGAATACACAGTCTTACTGTAACAGAGGATTCACTGACCCTAACTAATGATTTTCTCTCCTTCAATATTAATATCACACACTGGATCTCTAGGTACTTTGCAGTACCTACAGAATTTTCTAAAATAATGAATACTCTGTACCACGCTAACACAGGAGTTTCTCCATCCTTGGTGTTAAGATTGAGGACAAAGGTCAGCTGAGGCCAATCCTGCAGTTTGCTGGTTTGGAGAAGGATCCTAAACTGAGCAGACAGCAAGTTCCCTTGATTGGCTCGGGAGGAAACCTTGAGGGTGGTATCCTTAGCTTATCAGCATTTTTCCACGATTGACCTCTATCATAGGGACAGGCCCTGCAGCCTAGTTTGCACCCCAGAACCCACCATCCCCTTTCAGATCACAGCTGCTGGAGCTGTGGGCAGCACAGCTGACCCAGTTATTCTGTCCTCTGACTTCAGGAAGGGAATTTACAGTATTATTGCTCTCCACTGGTAATCTGAAATAAGGCTCTATAAATTCCAGAGCTGTGGGACAGACATTTGCCACCAATGTACCTGGTAAAGCACGTAAACTCAGGCTCAGGAAAGAGCAGTGTGGAGCAGAAAAGCAAAGAACACAGAGAGAAGAGACCGAGAGTTGTTTTTTTGGCCCCCTTAGTTCTCTAGCTCCTGGTAACGGTCTCTGTGAGGTCAGCAATCAGGCTGCACAAACTACCCTCTTTGCCTCCTGATTATTCCTCCTCCTACCCTGAATGAGTCTTTGTGACTTACATCAAAGGAGGCTTAGATAAAGAGCCTACAAAATAAATTTCTCCCTTAAAATAGGAACTACTTCCCTGGGCTCTCTGCCTAGAGGCATTAGCAAAGGGACAGCCAAAAGGAATGAAATATTTTTTCAGGACTGGAGGCCAAGAGAGCTTTAAGCACAAGTTCCTAAGAAAAGGGCTCCTAGGGCAGGTGTCCAGGCTGGAGGCCCAGCAGAACCTTCAGAGTGAATGATCTACTCAGTGAAGGCCAGAAGGAGAGCTTCCCCTGGACAAAGACCAGGGACACTGTCTGCCTTGCTAACCACTGTATCTCATGCACTTAGAACAGCGCCTGGCACACAGTGGGATCTCAACTAGTACCTGCTAAATTAACTCATGAGTGTATAAATAATTGATGGGCATCTACCTTTTTCAAAAAGTTCTAGGCACAGGCTCAAGAAGTTACATACACCAAGGTGGAAGCAAAAAAGTACACTGTCTGTCCAGGGAGCAGGTAACAACCCCATTTGGCAGATATAACAAGCTTATTTACAGAGCTATAGGATGGGACTATGAGGGAGAAAGCTTTGTCTATCAGGCTAAAGAAGTACTTTTGTCTGCAAGGCTGAACATCCCACAGCTAACATTTCCAACGATCAGAACACATTTCTACTGGAGTCCATTAAACTTACCCTTTCTATGCGGCCTTCTCATTCTACCTCCTAGGTATCCCTACTGACCCAGGAGACTTGATGGCATCTTCTGTTTTGTATCATGTACCATGAAAATAGTAAGTCTACTAAAGCTGTGGTCTCAGACTTCACAACCTCCTCCACTTCTGGACATTCTGACCACAGGCACCAAATAACTCAAGTTACAGGATCAGCGAGGCAGCATCAGCTGCAGCATCCATCCAACTAAAGGCAAAGAGCAAGAATCAATTCACACCAAGACCAGGGATTCAACTCTCTCCATTTTTATAACAGCATGTATACAAGTGTATATATTCACATACACACAGAATTCAGTTTACAACTGCATCAAGCTCTGACTTTCCTAAATGAAGAAATTTTTCAGTTTCTCCTTGTCAATGAAGAAGCATTAACAAACACCTGATTGTCTTTCAAATAATTATGTCCACAGAAGTGGGAGAGTGATTTGGTAGCAAGAATACACTCTGGCCACAAGACCCGAAAGACTTCTCACCGTGGCCTCTCCACTAATTAACAGTATCATCTTGAAGGCATTTTACTTCCCGGAGTCTGTTTCTCTATCTGTAGGTTGAGGCTGGTGACACTCCTCTGTATTGTTATTTCAAAGATTAAGTCAGAGAATTTGCATCAGAGGGACTGACAATGCCTGACATGTGCGAGGGACCCAATGAATGGTAACTGTAACATTGTCACTGACTTCATTAAGTGTAAGTTGTCATATCAGTGTTAGCACATGGCCAGGACACACATAGGTGTCTGCTTTGTAATCTAGTCAGAAGCATACACTGGCCTCTCCCCAGCCAGCACAGATAACGCCAGCATCCAGCCAGTGACTAGAGGACCAAAGAGGTCTAAGGGAAGTAGCAAGTTTTATATCACAGCCACTAGCATCCATCTCCCTTTCTTTAGGTTCCTTTGGCAAACCAACTACCCCTATATTTAGTCCTTGGCTTTGGACTCCACCCCAGCTCCATGATGGAGCACATGACCCAAACCTAAGCCTAACAATGTATTGCATTTTCCTGGCCAAGGTGATTGGTCCATGAATGGGCACATTTTCCTCGGACAAGGAAATGTAATGAGACGCTTGCCAGAATGACTGAAAGACATTTTCTACTAAATGTAAATGCATGGCCCTATGAGACGGGCACTGCGGCAGCCATCTCACCCCATGAGGACAGCCTGCCCAAGAACAGACTTAATACACAGAGGAGAACAGATCTCAGAGATGGGAAGGGGGAACGGAGCTCCCAGTGGTATTTATGAGTTTCTGCATCAAGCTAAACCTGAAACCAGAACTATCTCTTGAATTCTTGGTTGTGTCTTAAAGCTCATTTTTTTCAATCCGTTTGAAATAAGTATTCTGTCTCATGACACTGGAAGAGTCCAGATGGGTACACATAGCAAGGGTGTTCGTGGCTGGCTAGAGGTTTTGGGGGAGCAAGCAGAGATGCCCAGATTATGCTTGGTGAACCATGATTCTACTTTTAAGCCATGGGTTCTGATTAACTCTAGACTATAGAAAAGATGCTGTGAAGAAGTCACTGGGGGCCTCACAGCAAACTAGAAGCCCCTGGGATGAGTGCTCCTAATCTGGAACAGCACCCTCCAAGCCTGAGAGCCTGAGGTCTGCCCCCGGGGGTCCAGCTCAGGTGTGATGTTGCGCCTGCACGTGCCAGCTTCTGACTTCCTAGTTGTCTCATCCTTCCAGATGGGTGGGAACGTGATATTTACAAGGGTCATGTTCTCTAGAGCATGTGGTAGAAGCTCCTCATAAATTCTACTTTACTATTTCAAAGGGAAAAAACCACTTGATTAAAACACACACCAGAGAAGGTAGACAGCTGTCATGACTGAAGGAAATCTTGATCCTCATTTGATTCAAGAAAGGGGAACTGGAACAATTGGATGGCACGCCTTCCTTCACAGCACAGGTGCAATGTGTCATTACCTGACACTTGCCGCCTGGCCTGAACCTTTCTGCTGATTCCTTCCTTCTGACCCCTTCCTGTAGCTCCGCAATAAACAGGTTCTCACTGAGAGAATGCTGGATGATGATTAGTGCCACACTCTGAGGCTTCAGAACAGCCAACCCTGGCTGGATTCCTGACCAGATTCCTGACCCACCTTGCCACTTCCTACCTATGACCTAAAGCAAGATATTTTACTTATCTGAGCCTCAGTTCTGCATCTGTGAAATAAGAATAACTGTAATACCCCTCACCAGGTTGTTGTAAGAATTAAGTGAGGTCAGGGAGGCAGCAGATCTTACTTCCATTGTAAGAAAATTGAGGCCAAGCACGGTGGCTCATGCTTGTAATCCTATAGCACTTTGGGAGGCCAAGGTGGGCGGATCACTTGAGGTGAGGAGTTTGAGACCAGCCTGGCCAACATGGCAAAAACTGGTCTCTACTAAAAATACAAGAATTAGCTTGGCATGGTGTGTGTGTCTGTAATCTGAGGTACTCAGAGGGCTGAAGTAGGAGAATCACTTGAATCTGGGAGGCAAAGGCTGCAGTGAGCTGAGATCACACCAGTGCACTCCAGCCTCAGTGACAGAGCAAGACTCCATCTCACAAAAAAAAAAAAGGAAGAGGAAGTTTGAGGCCCACAGTGGCTGTCTGACTCACCCAAGGTCCTAGAGCTAATAAATGCAGCATCTGGGACTCACATCCAGAGCCCTCATACTCTGCACCCCTCCATGGGACCATGGGCCTGGTGCCTCTGGCACTCCACGACTCTGCAGTCAACATGTATATCTGTGATGTTCTCTTCACTGTCTCCATTCATGTACTCGCTGCACCATGCAGGCCACAGTCTCCTCGAGGGGGAACAACTTCAAGCATTATGTTCTGTACACACTTGGCAGAAACTTTATGCTGTGCGAGGCAAGGTCTCAGAGACAAGAAACAAGTTATATCCTCTCCTAATGTGTGTGTTTGCTCAGAGTGCCTTGCAGGCATAGTATAAATGTAGTTGTATTTTAAGATCTGCTCAGAATAAACAAAACCTGTTCCCAGAGACTTTACTCTTCATAAGTGTCAAGAAAATCCAGCAAATGGAACAGGTGCATCATGGTACAAACAAAATCAGGATGCTGCCGAGGAAGATGGCTTAGGCCTCAGGGATGCAATCGTGTTTCAGGTTTGAAAAAATGATAGCAAAAAATAAAAGCAAAATGAAATATGTCACTTGGCTTTTGAGATTGTGCTTCCTAGCACAGAGGACATGTGTGAACTAAGAGTTTTGCAGGCCTGTTGCCTTTTTAAAACAAAACTTCTCTTATTCACTCATTTGTTCCATTAATTTTTACTGAGCTTCTATGTGTCAGGTACTGTGGTAGACCCTCAGGCTATAGCCCTGAATAGGACAGACACAGCCCTGGCCCTCCTGCTGAGAGTAGAGAGGACACTTCCCTGCATCCCCTGCCAATCACTCAGATAGGTTTGCAAAAACTCCACGTTTACAATGATGTGGGTAGCAGCTAATCCCAGGAGAAAATCATTTCATAGAGCAGCATTTCTAAAAACTTGTTCCTTCTAATGATGTGTCACGGGAAGAAAACAAAAAGCTTCTGTAGCCAAATTAGCTGAGAATGGGTGGTTTTAAAACTGGCAAACTGTTTACTGCAAGACTTCGCTGATCCTTTACCCTGTGACTGTGCTCAGTAACTTAGCCAGAGAGAGCCAGGGCTGCAGTGTGTGGGGTGCAGTGTGCGGGCACACAGGCCTGTCCAGCTCCAGGATATGAGCAAAGCCTTGCAAACATGTATGTGATCAAACTCTCAGCAAAGAGCATTTTGGTGGATGGTGTTCCACAGAAAGCACTTCAGAAACACACCTCCATGGAGGACCGTGTCTGAGCTAGACCTACTGTGGACATGAAATCCCAGCCTCACCCTGGCCCTCCTTCCTAGGTATGCCATTGCCCTAATGCACCAATACAGAACTGCCAGGTTTCCTTCAGAAGAAGAATTTTTCAATGGAAGGAAATAAAATAAAGAATCTGAAAGGCATTTTATTCTTTATGTCACTAAAATAAAAACCTTGTCTTGGGCATTTCTTTCAGCTCACCCCATGGAATTGATCACTATGAATAATTGAAAATATAAATAAAAAATTCATTTGGTAGCCCAGCCAATCTCTGCTGTGTCCACGGAGGGTGGTAAGACTTGTTATCTCAAGAGGGATTTCCACGACCTCTTTCTTACCCATTCAGGAGCAAATAAAGTCGATTTCCACTAGAAGAATGTCAGGCAGAAGTGTGAATAATAGTGGTATAGAATGACAAAGACAGTAGGCTCCTGGAAGAAAATGAGGGTCTTCACAGGTTATTTAAAATAAAGAAATCTGGCTAGAGTTTCAGACAAGAAGAGGAGAGCAGGCTGAAATGGGAGCTGCTCGGTTATTCTCAGCAAATTACCTGTGGTTGAGGAAGGAGTCACAGAACCTTGCCCTTTGGCAACACTGGAGAGTAGAAACTTCTTTTGTCAGTTCTGGTCTTCAAGTTCGGTCCCTTTTTTGTCCCTTCTGGTTTTTTGTTCCACCCTTTGTTCTTACCTGAGCCCCTCAGAAGTACAGTATCTATATTCTTTTTTCCCAGCAAAATCTGATTTTAGGAAATGAGCTGAACCTCATTCACACCAAAATGGAATAACTAATGCTAAATGATCTGATGCCAGATCATGTGTTAAACCAAAAGAACTGTACTCCCAAAGCAAGCTTTCAGGCATCAGACAGCTGCTGGATGACTGTCTTTGAGCAGAAGGCCTTCAATCAACTGCAAGTACATCCCAACACTTGTCCACCCCCACATGTGTCAGAGGAAGCTGCAAGGGCCTCAGTCACAAAAGGGAGGGCTGGGAAGGTTGGCTGTCCCGTCCAGTGTTCATGCTGATGCAGAGACTAGCTAGACCTGCAGACTAGTTAACTCAGATGGGGACGATGAGTTAGACTGAGGTCAAAAACCACATAGCATTTCCTTCCCCTCCCTACTCGGGACCCTCGTGTTGAGCCTCACCCAGAGCACTGGAGGTACAAAGTCCAGCTCTTCTCCCCACAAGTCACAGCTCCCCCTCATAGAACAGGCTCAGCAAGTTTCATTTAACCAGGCTGGGGTCCACAGGAATGCCCAATGAATTCTCTTCCCCATAGTGAATACTGTCTATAACCTTTGGGAATGTGTTTTCTGCACAAAAATATAATTCATACAATAAACAGCCCCTTCCCACAATGGAAAATCCTAATAGAACTTCTTCCCATCCACATAGTGATGCCACCTTTCAGTGCCTTGGAGATGTCCAAGCTCAACACTCCCACTCAACAGTGGAAGGAAGGGCCCGAGATATGGCAGAGGCTTCTCTAGGGCTGCACAGAGGCACGATGGAAGAGCCTTGCAGAAAGCAAGCACCTCACTGCTTCCAACCCACTCAGCTGCCTCGACTCCAGCACCCATCATAGCCATGTGTAAAGCTCAGCCTCTCAGCTCTGTTGTATGAAATCCCAGATCCAACAGGAAGCATATTCACACAGCTCTTCCTTAGGGTCAATCCCAACCTTCTACTTTTAGGGAACAAGAAGTCAAATCCCTTCTACAATACCCAAGGATTCATCCTGCAACAGGTTCCCTGGCATTTGGTTATTCCAGTGTGGGGCCCTCTGTCCCAGCATGAGAAGGTCAGAAAGCCTGGAAGGTGCTATGGGGGTTTTGACATTCCCACCAAGTAACTGACCTTCAGTGGAAGTGTTAAGTCCAAGAGGTCACCTCTGGGAAAGCCACACCAGGTGTCATACAGGAAACTTCAGCTCCCCCTCATAGAACAGGCTCAGCAAGTTTCATTTAACAAGGCTGGGGTCCACAGGAATGCCCAGTGAACTCTCTTCCCCACAGTGAATATTGTCTGTAACCTTTGGGAATGTGTTTTCTGTACAAAAACACAATTCACACAATAAACAGCCCATTCCCACAATGGAAAAACCTAATAGAACTTAATTATTGCAAAGAGATTCTGGGAGAAAAGAAATCCCACTCCTGTCTCTTGATCTCTCCTGAGGGGCTCCTATGCACCAGGAGTCTGAGCTGCCACAGCCACCTGAGAAGGGCACAGGGTGGCCCATGCTCAAGTGTGGGGAGTCCTTAATTCCAGTCCATTCTGTATGACTTTTGCTGATGACTATTAAAAATCAAAACAAAGGTCATATAGCCAGAATGTTTTATTCTACTTACAAATCCGAAGTCATTTCGCATTTGCGTGAATAACCTTCCGTGAAGACAGGTGTCACATCTTAATTTTGAGTGACCCTGTGGCACATGCTATCTTTGAAACGGGCTAGACATTCACAGCACACCTCAGGGCAGCAGTTCCTAGGCAGGAGTGATTTTGCCCCATAGGGGACACTTGCCAGGATCTGGAGATAATTCTGATTTTCACAAATGGGGAGGGGCGGTGCCACTGACATTTTTAGTGGACAGAGGTCAGGGATGCTGCTGACATACTATCCTACACTGCCCAGGGCAGCCGCCTGCAACAGGGAACTTTCCAACCCAGAAAGCCAATACTGCCAACTTGAGAAACTCTGCTGTCAAGCCATGGTTTTAAACAACACTGGGCATAAGGCTCACATAAAGTATTTAGTGTAAATGCAGGTTTCTGGGATCTACCCACAGAGATTGTTTCAGCTGGTCTGAAATGGGAATTTGCCATTTAAAAAAACAAAACAAAAAAAAAACAAAAACAAACAAACAAAAAAAAACAAAGACTGTTCCTCCTTCCCCCAAGGGATTTTGATGCAAGTGTTTCCTATAGTCTCAAAATGATGAGCTTGCAATTCCAAAAGCTACCACCAGGAAGCAGTGCTGTTAGCTTGTGTAACAAAAGCTTTATAGAAGGTTCTTAGGCAGAGTCTCGTGGAACCACAGGTGCTCTACCTCCCCTCGAAAATACAATCACAGGTAAGTAGAAACATGGACTAAATATAGAATGTGAATAAACTCACGCAATATAGATATTTTCAAAGAATGCAAACACCAGACATTGGGGGCACCCTTCTAACAAATATTAATCTCTGCCTAATGTAACTTACATGGAATGTTTGGAGCCAAGTGATTTCAGAACTGGAAAGACTAAAGTCTTCCAGTCCCAAAGCCTCATTTTAGCAAAGAATATGACTGCCTGTAAACGACCAGTTTCTAGAATCTGACACCTTACAGTGCTGTACCCACTCAGCCCAATCATGAGCACTCCAGAATCCCTTCCCTCATGAGCTCTTCCTGTTTATGGGGTAAGCTTGTGTCTGCCTTTGAAAGACAGCCCCAGTTGCTTGTAACTCGTGCAGTAAATACTCCTGCAGAGATGGGCATTACCTGGATTCCACAGCTCAGTGTTAACCAAACTTGCTTTACCCACGAATCACCTGGGGCTTGGTAAAAATACAGGCTTTCTGGAGAGTCCCACGCAGCCAGTCTGGAGCAGGGCTGAGAGTCTGTATTTTTACCAAATACCCTGGACTACGTGGCTCTTTAGCTCTGGCTCTATTCCAAACTTTCCCAAAATGTGGTCCCTACAAAAAAATAAACTGGGAGCCATTCTAGACCAGTCACTCTCTCTAGGGACTGAGCCCAGGAATGTGTAACAAACTGCTGCATGAGTATTTTGCACATTAAGGCTGAGGACCCTAACACTCTATATAGAAATTACTTACAGCATGATGCCCTCCCAGATCTTAAGGAAGCCTCATCTCTAAAAGGCTGGGGAACGGGAGGCTACCAGATAGACACAAAGGTCTCAGCATTAATGCAGGCACTCCACCAGACACTGGGGGCACCAAAGAGCACTCACCTCTGCTTCGTCTGGGCCTCGCACACCTGTGTGACAGGGCTTATCGCTGCCATCTTATAGAAAAAATAGACTCGGAGAAGCTAAACAGCTGCCCAAGGCCATGGGCTAATGAGTAGCTGAGTAAGGATCCAAACTCAGGTCTGTGCCACCCAAAGCCCCTGTCTTCCTTTACACAGGCTCCCTCTCAAGAGGCAATGTTGGTAAGGCCTCAACTCTCCTTTCTCCTTTACCAAATGCCCTTTGGCTTCCTCTCCCAGCACACAACAGAACAGACCTTAAAGAATGAGAAGCCCAGGAAGGCTGAGAACTTGCATTTCCCTGTGGGCTCCTCCTGACCTCAAGAGGCAGGCACCTGGAGGCTGGGTCCACAGAACGGGAGTCTGCTCCCCCTCCTTCCCTGCACCCTTCCTCCACCCGTCCTTTCTCCTGAATGGCTCATTTAAATGGATAGGATTTATTTGACTCAATTCTGCATTGTCTGACCTCAACCTGCTTCCAGCTATAACTCCCAAGTCAAAAGGCAGGAAGTCAGAACAGGGAGGAGAAAAAGACCGAGATAATCAGCCCTTGATTGAGCTGTAAATGCACAACCTTTTCTAAAGCTGCACAGAGGGTGGACGGAAGGAATGCAAATGAGGTGATGGTTATGAAAATGATGACTGAACTGTAAAGCACCATACAAACAGGAGGCATCATTCAAATTTAAAAGAAACAAACAGGGCAACAGGGCTTTTCCAGACAATTCTCCTCCAAGGCTTGCCTCCTTCCACCAACCTTCTCCTGAAAAAGCGTTCGCAACTCAGAAAGAAGATGCCTGATAGCATGTGTGTCAAATCTAGTGTTAGACACTGTAAGTCAAACAAAATACATGAGCAATACATGATACGTGCAATACATGAGCCCCGTCTTCAAAAAACTGATGATCTCATAAAGAGGGGAACTGAGAAATATCCCAAAATCCACATAGCATATGTTTAGTGGGGCAGATTCCAGAACGTGAATGTCAGAAAAAGTTACCCAAACCTTCTGCAGGGTCCAGCCAATGGCACCTCCTAATGGACCTCTCCCTTGACTGTTGCCTTCCCCACTCCAGGGTCCTTCCAGTTCTGCCTTTGAAACGTGTCTCAAAGGCATCTCCCCTGCCATGTCATTACTTGGTCTAGGCCTGTCCTCTGTAGCCTGGGTAGCCCTCCACCCTCCCTTGCATCAACCCATCTCCCACACTACACCTGAAGTGATTTTTCTTCAATACAATCACGTTTTCAAATCAAATAATGTTAAAATCCCTCGATGGCTCCTTGTGACCATCTGGGGGAAGTTCAAACTTCTTCTTTTAGGACATGAAGCCCCTCTCTGCCTCCCATGTTGCCCCCGAGTGCTCTGAGCTCCAAAGACTGTAATTCCTCTAACAGAGTGAAATTTCTCATGCGTCAGAGTTTAGGCACACTGCCTGGAACGTGAGATCTCTCACAACCACCAGTCTCTGCCTGGTTCATGCTTCTTTGTCCTTCCAGTCTCAACTAAAACAGTCTCTCGGGCTGGACATGGTGGCTCACGCCTGTAATCCCAGCACTTTGGGAGACTGAAGGAGGCTGATCACCTGAGGTCAGGAGTTTAAGACCAGCCTGGCCAACATGGTGAAACCCCGTCTCCACTAAAATTACAAAAATCAGCCAGGCATGGAGACACGAGCCTGTAATGTCAGCTACTCAGGAGGCTGAGGCAGGAGGATGGCTTGAACCTGGGAGGCGAAAGTTGCAGTGAGTCGAGATGGGACCACTGCACTCTAGCCTGGGCAACAAAGCAAGACTCCATCTCAAAACAAATAAGAAAACGGTCTCTTGCTTCGAAGCCTCTTTAGAGCCCCCAGAGCCCCTCCTCCTCTAGCACAGGTGTTACCTGCAGCTCCTCTTGGAATGCCCTACACATGATCTTCTTGAGCATTTTCACACTTTATTAGAATAACTTGTTGAAGATGGATGTCCTCTTCTATAGGAATAGGAATCACCTGGCCCTCTTGTTAAACTGCACATTCCGATTCCGCAGGTGAGCAGCAGGGCCTGGCATGCTGCGTTTCTATCCAGCTCTCGGGTGCTGCTGCTGCTGCTGCTGGGCTGTGGGCCACACCTGGTGCATACAGACTAGACTCTGCTGCCCAGAGAGAGCAGGGCCAAGCTTGTCTTGTTCACCAAGTATCCCTAGCACCAAGCCCAAGCCTGGCGCATACTGGCACTCAGTAAATTTTTACAGAATGAACAAATGAGGAAAGTAAACAGGTTGGAGGTGGACACTGAGCAATTTGGGGTTCAAGTAATAGTTTCATCCGGGCCACAGGGGATAATGATACTGACATTGTCTATAAAATTAGCACTGTCCCTTACAAACCAGACCTTCCTAATATTTATCCATTTATAAAGTTGATTATTGGCCTAAATCAAATCCATACAGCAAGCGTTTGACCAAAATAGAACATCTGAACTTGGTGATTTTATGCCCTTTACCAAAGCTAAACAAATTGCTACTTGCTGCAATCTCAGAGGGTTGGGGTGGTGGGGGGAATAGCGCCTGTGCTTAACTGAATTATTAATGTGAAAGATTTGCATGTGCTTTTTATGATTATAGCTGACTTTGATGTCTTTGTGCTCTGCTCAGGGCTTCAACACACAACTATAATTTCTTTGCAAAAAAAAAAAATTTGTATAGACCAAGTATCAGAAATATGTTGAAGTAGTTACAATAAAAAATAAAATTCCCACAATTATATTGCTCCCCTGTTGCCAAGGGTAGTCCAGATGCTCTGAAAGGATGGAGCACACCGACTTGTTCAAATCAGCATCAAGAGAAAAATATCACAACATCTCTTTGGAAACCTGACTCTTAATTCTGCAGACCAGTGATTTCAATATCACTGAATGGGAAAAATAGAAGTAAGCATTTGCAACAACTTCAATAACCCACTGCAGATCAATACAGCTCTAACACTGCCCTCCTCGCCCTAAGCCATCCAAAGGACTCAGCCAAACCTGCGAGATTGGTTACAAAGGTCACATTGTCTAACTCAACACACTGATGCTGCTCTTACACAATGACAGAGAAACTGGTCCAAAGAGAACTTTCAGGTAACTCTCCCAAGTCAAAATCAATAGTTCTCTGAAGAATTGAAAGGCAGGCAAGCTGCTGAGTCCTTATTTACATATATGTGGCTCTCAATAGATGCCTTCCCCATGGCTGCAAGAAAAAAATCAATAGTTTCTCTCAGGAAACCTGAAGTACAGAGAGATGGGATGGATCTAAAAGATATTTGGGGTTTGCCTCTCTTTTTAATTCAAATTCTGCACATCCTCAGGGTAGCAGCTGTAATTGCCAAAAGACCTGCAATATTTGAAGGCATCTATTTAAATAGTCAATATTATTGAGTGCCTAACTTCAAGCCAGCCCAGTTCTTGGAGCTGAAGATTCAGGTTTCCAGTGTGAGCAAGTGGAGAAACTGGGAAATGATTTGCTGAGACCAGGACTAGAGGAGGAAGATCAAGCTTACAGCATAGATGATACAAGGGAGTATCATCGTTTCCTAGAGTAGTCACACAAATGACCAAAAACTGGGTGGCTTAGCACAGAAATTATTGTCTCACAGATTTGAAAGCTAGCAGCCCAAGATGGAGGTTTGCAAGGTTGGTTCCTTCGGAGGCCAGGAAGGAGAATCTGTTCCCCGCCAGTCTCCTGGCTTCTAGTGGTTTGCTCATCTTTGGCATTCTTTGGCTTGTAGATGCATCACCCAGATCTCTGTCTTCATCTTCACATGGTGTTATCTCTGTGTCTTCACACTCTTCTCTCTGTGCATGTCTGTCTCTGTGTCCAAATTTCCTCTTTTCATAAGGACACCAGTCAGACTGGATTAAAGACCCACCCTAATGATCTCAGACTAACCTGAATACCTCCCTAAAGACTCTATTTCCAAAATCTGAGGTACTGGGGATGAGGACTTTAACATCTCTTTTTGGGAGGATATAATTCAAGCCACAATGCGGAGGGAAGGGGAGATGTTCAGCCCAGTTCTCAGCATGCTGAGAGTGAGCTATCTATGAATGCCTGGGTGCTGAGATCAGAAGAAAACTTTGCACAAGAGATATAGAGCTGAGATATATGTTCCTACAGCAGTTCAAACAGAAGCAGATGCTTATGAGTCAGCTGCTGGTGTGGATGGCGTGGCTGAAGTCACAGGAATGAGACTGACCCCAGAGACATTACAGTGCTACGGACAGGAGAGCTGAGAAGAGAAGCTGCCAGTGAGGTGGGAGAAAACCCAAGAGGGAAATCTCAGTGAGGCCAGGGTAAAAGAGGTCTGAAGGGAAATGTCGCTGCTCTAGTTACACTGTCCCAATATCTGCTACTGTGTAACTAACGACCCCAAAATTTAGTGACTTGACAACAACTGCCAGGTATTGTCTCTCACAATTCTGTGGTAAGGCGTGGTTGAGCAAGGCTTCTGCACCACATGGCATCAACTGAGGTAACTTGGATGAGGTTCATCTGGAGAAGGGATGAACTCATCTGGAGGGTACAACACTGCTTCACTCCCATGTCTGGCACCTGCAGGAGTGGGTGCAGGGGAAAGGGCTAGAAGGCTGGACTCAGCTGCAATCATCCAAAAGAGCACACACACACAGCTTCTCCAACTTGTTGGTCTCAGGGGCAGGGCTGAGGGCAGGGCTCTGTCTGGTTCATGATTTTTCATCCCCCTGGTTTCAGTGGAAGCAATCCTCAGCTGCAAAAATGAATTTGTGGGGTCTAAGGCAAAATCAAAGTGTGAGATCCCTTCTTCAAAAAGCAGGAAACATATAGGGTGGGGTGTGTGTGTGTGTGTGTGTGTGTGTGTGTGTGTGTGTGTGTGTGAGTGTGTGTGTAATGTAGCATCAAAGTGGGCATGGAAGTACTACTATGCTAGGATCAAGTTTGATCACTTTTCAGGGGACATGAGTTTCTATTTTATCAAGATGCATGCTTCCCATGTGCTTCACATGAAGGACATATTTCATTGAGTCTACCATGATCCAGCTGAGTGTGGGTAGTCACAGTGTCCAACTAGGGCTCAGTGGCAGGTTCAGCAAATGCCACATTTGTTTCAGAGAACAGTTATAAAAACATTCCTGACCCACCAAGGACCACAGGTACCTGAGATAGCCCAACAGCCAGAATAATCTGAAGAAGACAAGAGCATCAGAGAAGCAAGATGCTGGGTTGCAAAGGTAGGCCTTCTGCAGTGGATCCCCACCCTCCCACCAGAGCAGATGGTCCTTCAGAAAGAATTCAGACACATCTGCTAACAATGTCACTCACGGGGTGTGTGCAGCTGCCCAAAGTGCTTGGCCACTCAGGCTTTTCGTTGATGAAATGGAAACACAATGCCCTCTTCTTGCTAGGTGGCTATGACAACTGCAGCTGATTAGTGGGAAGCACCCTCTACAGGAGATATTCTTGTTGTCATTCTGCTGATTCCAAGGGTCCTCCTGAAAACCACAATCCTCTTGTTTTCCACCTCCTCCGGACAAGGAGAGGAATAAAACATGAGACAGAATCCAAGGAGCATTGCACTCTCCATTCCCAGAGCAGGAGAAAACTCCTGGACCTTGCTCTCCAGGCCCTCCCAGCTCTGTTTCACAGCCAGTCAGCCGCCTTACAAAGGGCCTGACATCCAGTGCTATAAATCTGTAGCCCAGATAGTTCTATGTTTTGACCACATCCAAGGGCAGCACATCGCCACAATCATATGGTAACTAAATATTTCAACTGTCACCACCTTTCATGCATCCTTTAAGATAGCACGGAAGACAGTGTGGCGATTCCTCAAGGACCTGGAAATAGACATTCCATTCGACCCAGCAATCCCATTGCTGGGTATATATCCAAAGGATTATAAATTGTTCTACTATAAGGACACATGCACACGAATGTTCATTGCAGCACAGTTTACAATAGCAAAGACCTGGAACCAACCCAAATGCCCATCAATGATAGACTGGACAGGGAAAATGTTGCACATATACACCATGGAATATTATGCAGCCATCAAAAATGATGAGTTTGCGTCCTTTGTAGGGACATGGCTGAACCTGGAAACCATCATTCTCAGCAAACTGACACAAGAACACAAAATCAAACACTGCATGTTCTCACGCATAGGCGGGTGTTGAACAATGAGAACACATGGACACAGGGAGGGGAGCACTATACGCTGGGGTATGTTGGGGGGAAATAGGGGAGGGACAGTGGGGGGTGGGGAGTTGGGGGGAGACAGCATGGGGAGAAATGTCAGATATAGGTGAAGGGGAGGAAGGCAACAAATTACACTGCCACGTGTGTACCTATGCAACAATATTGTATGTTCTTCACATGTACCCCAAAACCTAAAATGCAATTAAAAAAAAAAAAAAAAAAAGAAATCAGTACATAATATTAAATACATATAACATACAAAATAGGCCAGGCATGATGGCTCATACCTGTAAACTCAGCACTTTGTAAAGCCGAGATGGGAGGCTTGCTTGAGCCCAAGAGTTTGAGACCAGCCTGAGCAACACGGTAAAATCCCGTATCTACAAAAAACACAAAAATCAGCCAGGCGTGGTAGCATGCACATATAGTCCCAGCTACTCGGGAGCCTGAGATGGAAGGATTGGCTGAGCCCAAGAAGTCAAAGCTGCAGTGAGCTGAGATCCCGCTACTGCATTCCAGCCTGGATGTCAGAATGAGACTCTAGTCTTAAAAAACAAAGAAAAAGAAAAAAAACCGTATGTGTTCATAGACTGTTTCATGTGATTGATAAGGCTTCCCGTCAACAGTGGGCTATCAGGGCTCTTAATAGTAAGTTTTGGAGGAGTCCAAATTTATATGCAAATTTTCGACAGAGCAGGCGCGGGGGTGGGTTGGCACTCCTAATCTCCACGTTGTTCAAGGGTCAAGTGTAACAAAACCAATTTTTTCCCTCATGGCTATAATAAAACAACAAGAACGTAACATCATTTCACTTAAAGTTGCAGTTTCCAGGAAGTTATTGACAACATTAAATGAGGACTTGCTGTATGCTAAAATTTAGAACGCCTTTCATGAAAAAGTACTGTAAAGAGTGAAAAGCCACACTACCAACTGGGAAAATGTCACTGGAACACAGAACTGATGAAGAATTCATGTCCAGAATACATAAAGACCATCACCAACTAGTCAATAAGGAAAGAAAACGCAACACCAAAATGATCTGAACACAAACAAAAGAAGAAACATGAAAAGATGCTTCACTTCAGTTATCAGGGAACTGCAACTAAAAACCACAAGGAGATACCACTTTGCCCCCAGAGTGGCAGCCAAAAGCAAGAGTTTCTGAGAGGTGTCACAGCAATCAAAGAATGGCAATAAAATTTCAAAATATATAATGTTTTTTTTTTAAAAGACTGTTCCTTCCTGAGATGTGGAGCTTGGCATACCCACTCTAAACCACAGTCACTCCTTCTCCTGATCACAGGCAAGCCACTCATGCACACGTGCCTGGGGAATAGGAAAATGCTCACAGTAAACACAGGGAACCAGCTGAATGGCTACCGACAGCACAAAAAACAGTCGCTGACATATTTACACAAAGAATACTGCCTGGCAATGACAATGAATGCATTGACAGCAACACACAACACTAGGGATGAAACTCAGGACACAGATAGTGGAGAGGCAAGCCCATAGAGCCGTCCTGGGTTGGTTCGTAAAGTTCTCACAGACTCAAGATGGGCAGTACATGCAGGGAGACACATGCAGGTAGCAGGGAAGGAAGACAAGGCAGTGTCCAACACACAACCCAGGAGGGCCAGGACCTCCAGCAGCAGGAGGCACATAGGGACTGTTTTTCATAATCCAGGCAGTGCTGCCGGTGCTCCATATATTATTATCCACAACTCACATGTTTTAAATGTTTCTTTGTACCTCCTGAACGTTTAATAAGGTAGCAACAGCCTACCTTCCTTGGCTAAATTAGAAAGTTCTGTTTGGTGGTCCACAACGCCTTCATTTGCTTCCTCCTCTTCAATTGTCTCCTCTTCGTCATCCACTAAAACGGATAACAGCAAGCGTCACTGAGAGGCAACACCACTTGAGTGTCTGTTACTCATTACACACCATAAAGCTTTAGAATTATTTCGCATCGCTATTAAAGAAATTGAAACTGAGCTCTTAAACTTCTCAGGTTTAATTTGGAAATGACCGTTTAATTAAGTGGGCAGGAAACCTGTTTCCCCTTCCATTTCAGGCTATGAATTACAGCCCTGGTTTTTCAATACACAGCAGACCTTCTTCAGGCCAACATATGGAATGCTGTCAACCCTCCCACCTTCCTGCGGAGCGCCACTGTGGAAAAGCCCACAAGCATGCCAGCTGGGATCACCGTGAACTCATCATCGTCCATGTCATGAGGCCCAGCCACATTGGGCCAACACTCTCTCTGACTCTCCTGTCCTCCACAATTACCAGCTCAAGCCAGCTCCACTCTCTTCAGACCTCCGCCATAGAGGTCTTGGCTCCTGGCAGAGAAAAGAGCAGCTACTAGCAGCCCCGCAGCCAAACTCCCTCTGTCCATGGACTCTCACCCCACCTGGGGGCCTGCAAGAGACCTGCACGGTCTCTCCTCTCAGCTGGCTCTTTTCTTCTCTCACAATCTATATCTCTCCCTTCCCACCATCCAAACTACTCATTTCTTCACAAGACCCCCATGCCCACCAAGGAGGTCTAGGCACCTGCCCCCAACCACACCAGTCACTAGGCCTCCAGGTGCTGCCTTTCCTGACAGTACTCGACACACTGCTGGCTCACAACAGGCCTGGCCATCCCCTCCTCTTGGAAACACCTCTGCCATTCCTTCTGCCCTCTGATCACTTGGTTTCCAGAGTGGAGAGCTTTGGAAAAGTGAAGAAGACCTGGAGTGGTTAATTTGACCTTCTCTGAGTTACCCTAAGGCATCTTTAGGCATTAAACAAAAGTCTGTTTCAATCTAGTTATGCACCACATAGTGATGCTTCTGCCAACAACAGACTGCATGTGCAATGGGACCCTGTGAGATTGTCATACTGTATCTTTACATTACCTTTTCTATCAAGGTATGTCTAGATGCACAAATACCACTGTGTCCAGTTCCCCACAGTATTCAGCAGTCACGTGTGTGCAGGTCTGTAGCCTGGAGGCACGGGCCGCACCATCTAGCTGAGGTGCACAGCAGGCTGCACCATCTAGGTTTGGGTATTTTGTATGTTCACATAATGACAAAATTGCCCGGCAACGCATCTCTCAGAATATATCCCTGCCGTTAAGAAATGCATGCCTGTACAGAAATGTGCTTGGGAAAATGTGAGAAAATAAGGAAAAGTGGAGAGGTCAATCTACCTAAAGCCAACAACAGCTACCAGAGTGCAGGTAAGAGAAAAGGTGTTCCTCACGAAGAAATGGCCTGACTCTTTTCCAGGTAACAAGAAAGATACAAACCTCCTGTACTCTGTTGTGCTTCTCTTGTCTGAAAGGCCAGAGTTCAATTGATCCCACTGCAGAATGATGCTGTCTAGAATTCAGCACCAGGCAGGGTGTAGTGGCTCACACCTAGAATCCCAGCACTTTGGGAGGCCAAGGTGGGTGGATGACCTGAGGTCAGGAGTTCGAGACCAGCCTGGCAAACATGGTGAAATCCCATCTTTACTGAAAATACAAAAATTAGCTGGGTGTGGTAGCCTGTGCCCGTAGTCTCAGCTACTAGGGAGGCTGAGGCAGGAGAGTCACTTGAACCCGGGAAGCAAAGGTTGCAGTGAGCAAAGATTGTGCCACCGCACTCCAGCCCGGGTGACAGAGCAAGACTTTGTCTGAAAAAAAAAAAAAAAATAGGCCAGGCGCGGTAGCTCACGCCTGTAATTCTAGCACTTTGGGAGGCCAAGGTGGGCAGATCACAAGGTTAGGAGTTAAAGACCAGCCTGGCCAAGATGTTGAAACCCGTCTCTACTAAAAATACAAAAATTAGCCAGACATGGTGGCGGGCGCCTGTAATCCCAGCTACTCAGGAGGCTGAGGCAGATAATTGCTTGAGCTCGGGAGGCAGAGGTTACAATGAGCCAAGACCATGCCACTGCATTACAGCCTGGGCAACAGGGTGAGTCTTCGTCTCAAAAAAAAACAGAACTCAGCACCAGGCCGGGGATGGTAGCTCACACCTATAATCCCAGCACTTTGGGAAGCCAAGGCAGGTAGATCACTTGAAGTAAGGAGCTGGAGACCAGCCTGGCCAACATGGTAAAACCCCATCTCTACCAGCAAATACGAAAATTAGTCAGGTATGACAGTGGTGCGTCTGTGGTCCCAGCTACTCGGAGGATGAAGTGGGAGAATCGCTTGAACCCAGGAGGCGGAGGTTGCAGTGAGTTGGGATCCCACCACTGCACTCCAACCTGTGCAACAATGTGAGAAGCTGTCTCAAAAAAAAAAAAAAAGAAAGAAAAGAAAAAGAAAAAACACTTGAAAGAAAAAAAATTTAAAAACAAATAGAATTCGGCGCCAGCCGGCACCTGGCAAGCACTCCAGCATGAGATAAATGCACATTTCCTCTCCATCCCAGCCTCCTAAGCTGCTCTGAGATTGGTGTGTTTGCGGCTAAAATCACTGCCTATCGGCCGGGCACAGTGGCTCAAGCCTGTAATCCCAGCACTTTGGGAGGCCAAGGCGGGCGGATCACAGGTCAGGAGTTCGAGACCATCCTGACCAACATGGCAAAAACCCGTCTTTACTAAAAACACAAAAATTAGTTGAGCATGGTGGCATGCGCCTATAATCCCAGCTACTCAGGAGGCTGAGGCAGGAGAATTGCATGAACCCAAGAGGTGGAGGTTGCAGTGAGATCGCGCCACTGCACTCCAGCCTGAGCAACAGAGTGAGACACCATCTCAAAAAAAAAAAAAAAAAAAAGAATCTCTGCCTGTCTTCACTGGATAATGTGTGTTTGGTTGAAAAGATGGAGTGAAGAAGGGGACATGACCACACAGCTTTGGAGCAGACAGTTATCAACTGTACTTTTATTTATAAAACCCAGAGATAAACAGTATAAATTGAATAGTATCAGGAAAGAAAAGAATACACACTCCCACAAAATAAAGTTAAAACTGACCTCACCCCATGTACATTATGCAAGGCAGTTATTACTGAGCCTCCCTAATTTCCCAAACTAAGTTATCTTCCATTAGGTGCTCCCTAACCAGTTAAATGCCTACAAAGATGGCAGGCGCGGTGGCTCACGCATGTCATCCCAACACTCTGGGAGGCCAAAGCGGGCAGATCATCTGAGGTCAGGAGATCGAGCCCATTCTGGCCAACACGGTGAAACCCCATCTCTATTGAAAATATAAAAATTAGCAGGGCATGCTGTCGGCTTCCTGTAATCCCAGCTATGTGGGAAGCTGAGGCAGGGAGAATTGCTTCAACCCCGGAGACAGAGGTTGCAGTGAGCCAAGATCATACCCCTACATTCCAGCCTGGGCAACAGAGCGAGACTCCCGTCTCTCAAAAAAAAAAAAAAAACCCTATAAAGAAAATAATTGTACATCCCTGTATGTGACCAAGACTGCAAACTGCCCAAAAGCATCTACTCTCCACTTCCTCCTCAGGAAACAACTCCACTCTCCCCACAGCCCACTGCTCCTTACACTGAGAGGCACGGGTCCCAACTTCACCATCAGCAGCGGCCTGGCCAGTGACATGCAAGCAGAATTCCTGCTTAGGCCCCTCTAGAAGGATTTTTCAACAAGCAACTGCCCTGGAAGCACCTTTTCTACTCCTGTAAGTCGCCCCTTCCTCCAGCCTTGATGACAGTACCTATAGCTGCAGGAGCCACCCACCCCAGGAGAGTAGCTGGAGCTACAGGACCACCTGCCCCAGGAGAGTAGCTGGAGCTACAGAAGCCTACTGCCCCAGGAGAGTAGCTACAGCTACAGAACCACCTGCCCTGGGAGAGTAGCTGGAGCTCGGGAGAGTAGCTGGAGCTACAGAAGCCAACTGCCCCAGGAAAGTAGCTATAGCTACAGAACCACCTGCCCCGGGAGAGTAGCTGGAGCTCGGGGGAGTAGCTGGAGCTACAGGAGCCACCTGCCCCGGGAGAGCCGCTGGAGCTACAGGAGCCACCTGCCCCGGGAGAGCCGCTGGAGCTACAGGAGCCACCTGCCCCGGGAGAGCCGCTGGAGCTAC
>CAUYQU010004403.1:0-51087 GCA_963574635.1 Cheracebus regulus
CCACATAATAGGAAGTAAATCACTCCTCAGCAATTGCATAGCATTTCACAGGTTTAAATAAAATATTGGTTGGCTGCTTATTTGTTATTTTCATCCCCTATTCCTTCCTGTCTCCATTGTTAAGCACAATTATTGGCATAAAAACATTTTTAATACCCATTTTTAAACTGCATTCTAGCCTGGGCAATAAAACAAGAATCCCATTCTCTCTCCCTCTTTCTCTTCCTCTTTCTTTCTCTTTTTCATTTTTTTTCTTTCTTTTGCTGTTTCTTTCTTTCTCCTTTTCTCTCTTTTTCTAAAAATAAAAATAAAAATAAAAAAATTTTTTTAAAAAAAGGCTTTTATTTTAAAATAGGCAATAATGACTGCTGGCAAGGATGTGGAAATAGGGCAATCCTCATACACTATTGGTGGGAATGTAAATGAGTAAAACCACTATGAAGAATAGTATGGAGGTTTCTTAAAAACTGAAAATGTGATTGCAATTTTAATAAAACATTTTATCGGGTTGCTGAGGCTTTAATTCTGTCAGTTTAGTCAAATGGTACCCACAGACCTAACTACCACCTCCATCATTTCTTTGTTGCCTTTAATATGCAAAAAGTGGTGGGAGGATGGTCTAATTTTTTTGGTCAGGTAATTTGGCCAGGGAATTAGAGAAGATAAAGTTTAAATGCAGGTCGGGGTCTATATTAAAATAATGTGGGTAAAGAAAGTATAACACAGTCTGTTTCCCCATTCCCACACTCCCTTTTAACACCCTATGTAGTTAGGAAAGAAATAAAACTGATAAAAGAGTGAATCACACAAAGAGAAGAAGCTCTGCTCTGGTAACTTTTAGAAAGAAGCCACTTTACCTACCTCTATACAGGTCCAGCTCCGTTCTGGAACCCTGAGGTTGTCTACTATAGCTGCCTAACAAACTACTCCCCAAAACTTAGTGGCTTTAAAAAGCAGACATATTATTTCTTTACCGTTCTGTCAGTCAGAAATTCTGACTTATCTCTGTTTCCCCATGTTCCTTACAATATAGTAGTCACAAACTTGTAAGTGTTCTTTCATGACAACTGATTTCCAAAACATAATGCTCTGATAGAACAAAACGCGATATACGAGCACTTTTGTGCCTCCTCCTGAATCCTGTTTGCTGATAACCGTTTGCTGAAAGCAAGTCCCATGGTCAAGACCAGAATCGACATGGAAAGGGATAAACAAGCACATAAACACCAGGAAGTGAGATTCAATTGTGAGCAAGGAGCACTAATAAATCAAGTCTACCATAGGCTTAAATAATGAATTTCTCGCAAAAATAATGGGCTTTTACCAGGTGCTTTTTAGCGACTATGGGGTAAGTGGTAATTTCTAGATCAGGAAAGGAAAAACAGAGCAGCCACCAACGTTGTTACAGTTAAAAGATTGTCTTATGAATGTAAGAGAAGTATTCTCTTGGATACTTCAAGAAATAGCAACCAAAGGAGTACTAATTTCCTACTTGAGCTGGGTATCACAATTTGGCGATACATGGAAATGTGACTTCATTTTCTAATTAAAGACTGGCAAGATCTGGACTTAGAAATTATAGAGAAGACAACAAAAACAATAATAAATATGTGATATTTTAAAGCTCAGACTATTTCCTTATGTTTTATCCAATTTCGCCACATAACCTTTGAGTAACATACCAACCAGTGCTTCCCATAGCATTTTAGAGTAAACTAGCCAAATCGTGTATGTGCGCCACCATGAGGAGACAAAAATTTAACCTGTGATTTAAAAAAAACAACAATTATAATAACAACATTCACCACAGGGATTCAGCTATACTACAGCTTATCCAAGTTAATATCTTCTAACTTTTTTTCATTAGTTCAGTATTGGTCAATGCTATAAAGTCTACCTTTCTAAGAGGAAATACTTCTAAATGACTTTGATTTGGAAGCGTATCATCTCTCCTTTGTCCTTAACTATTCTCACCTATGAAAGAAAATTCAATACTGATCTTTCCTGCCAGCTACTGGTGACAATGGCAGGTCTCTCTGAAAAGAGAGCAAACTTATTTAATTAGCAGCTCAGATGGAACATAAACTGACCTTCATTTGATGGTATTTACCACATTCAAAGACACCCCTCAGGGGAAAATAGTCTACTTGAAACAGAGTGCTTCCCATTATGGGGAAACGTCAAGAAGAAATCAAGCCCATATCCACATGAGAGAAAGGAAGATGAACTGTTTCTATAGAACATAAAGTAATTATTAGTCTAGTTTTAGTTTCTTATTTTTATTTCTGGAAAATTTTCTTCCATAACTTGGCCAAGCTAAATGTCAATCAGTTGATTTGTTCTAACTCAGTTGGACCACAATGAATTATAAGACTATTTCAATTTAAGTGTATACCAAACTTATTTCAATATAATCTAATATTATCTACTATCTTTAGCCATTAAAAATGCATATTTTGACTTTAGTTAAGCAATCCACAAAAATTTTTATTGCATGTCTAGTATGTACTAGGTGCCATTCTAAATGTTAGGATTATAAGTGTGTCAATAGGAGAAATTATTTGCTTGATGACTTATATTTATGTGGGAGGGAGGGGCAAGAAACAAGCAAAAAACAGGAAATACACACGGAAATAATAAAATTTCATGTACTGATAGAGCTGTGAAAATGATAAAATGGGGATATGATTCGACCAAGGGAAGGAAAATGAAAAGGGATAATATGATAACACATTCTTGGGTGAAAGAATGGGAGACTGCTTTGGCTAAAATGGTGTTTCTCACCTCTCTGAGACCATAGGATTGGTAAATAGCTAGACTGAGGTCACAGGCAGGCAGGCTGGACTACAACTAGTCTCCTGACTGTAAAATTTCGAGTGACTATATAATTTATTGTCCAACGTGGGGCACTTCTGAGAGTAAAGGGTGAATATGATTAATAATTATTGCAGAGCAACAGGCATAAATGGTACCATCTTGGATATACCAAGATACGCAGTCACAATTCAATGAAGAAAAATACTCTGTTATCATTCTTTATAAAATAATAAGAATCATGACAGTGTTTGTTATGGTTGGATGTGGTTTGTCCCCACCAAAACTTATGTGGAAATTTGATTCCCAACATTGCAGTGTTGGCAGGTGGGGCTTATTGGGAAGTCTTGGGTCATGGGGGCAGATGCCTCCTGAATAGATTAATGACTTCCCTGGGGGTGAGGGAGTTCTTGCTCTTTCAGGAATGAATTCGTTCTCATGAGATGGGGTTGTTAGAAAGAGTCTGGCTTTCTCAGTTTTTCTCTCTTGCGTCTTCTCTTGTCACATGATCTTGTCATGCCAGCTCCCATTCTACTTTTCACCATGAGTGGAACCAGCCTGAGACCCTTATCAGGTGCAACTTTCCAATCTTGAGCCTTCCTGCCACAAAATCATGAGCCAAATAAACCTCCTTTTTTTAAAAAAAATAATTTGCCCAGCTTTATATATTCGGTTATACCAGCACAAAATGGACTACGATAGTGGTAATAGCTTAACTATGGCATTTATCTTTGGAAGCATTCCAATCATTTCACATACATTATTTAATTGATTTTCTTGAGGAAAAGAGAACTTCTTACAGATAAGAGAGCTGCTCCAAATAAAAAAGCAAGATCATTCTAAGAGACACCAAAAAATACCATTACATTTTCTAAATTCAATGTGAACATTTTAAAAATTCAATTTAAATTAAATAAAAACCTATTATATGCTTGCTATTTGCTCATTTGAGGTTCACAATTATTTAAATTAAATAAAATAGATTTTTAATTTTATCTAAAAAATAGGTTTTTATTTAATTTAAATAAATGTGAACCTCAAATGGGCAAATCGTTAGTAAGTAAGCATGTAATAAACAACAGGCACAGTGTTAGGTTCTGGGTGACAAAG
Source organism: Cheracebus regulus (assembly GCA_963574635.1). Taxonomy (NCBI): domain Eukaryota; kingdom Metazoa; phylum Chordata; class Mammalia; order Primates; family Pitheciidae; genus Cheracebus; species Cheracebus regulus. The sequence goes on from CAUYQU010004403.1 coordinate 3,925, forward strand.
ATCAATAGGAAAAGACCATTGCCCTGGAGAAGCCCTCTTCAGCTGGCTAAAGAATACTTCCTGCAGCTAAAATATACTCAGTATGTATGACAAACAAATAAATAAACACTATATGTGTTTTCTGCCTTTTGCTTCTTTTGTTGTTATATAATCTCGAAGTGAGAAGCCTTTGGCTATAGTTGCCTATGCACTGTTGACCAGCCACGTGAGCTACTGTTCACACTGTATCAATGTGGTCCTTCAAAACAAATATGAAATTTCCCATAACCTTTGTATGTTCAAAAGGCAAAGAATATCCAGGAGTAAATACTATTTTGACAAACCTGTCTGTGTGCACACATTAAAGCTGACAGTCTCTTTGGGTAGCCCAGCCACTGGTGTCATTCCCTTCCTGCCTGTTACAACATAATAAACAATGTGTATTTGGTCTCTGCCCCAGTTTTCTGAGACAGAGCTCCTAAAATCATTATACATAGAAATGTCAGGACAATGTTTTGTTCTATTATGTTGTCTTTGACCCCAGTTTCTGACATAGAGTTTCTAAGACCTCATTAATTTCCTGATAGGAGCCTTGAACACAAAGCTCCTAAATCCCTTGGAATTTCGCAGGTAATAGAAGCATCTTTTGTTCTAATGAGGCAACACTTTGGTGGGCTCTTTATTGGGGCTGCTCACTCAAAAGATCAAGCCATAATATAAGCTTGGAACGTCCAACCCTACTCCCATCCTCAAGGAGGAAATGGGGGCTGGAAATTGAGTTAATAAGCAAGCATGCCTATATGAAAAAACCTCCATCAAAATTCCAAAAGTATGGAGTTTAGAGAGCTTCCAGGTTGCTGAATTCATGGAGGTGCTGGAAGGAAGAATGCAGGAAAGGACATAGAAGATCTAAACCCCTTTCACCATACCTTGCCCTGTCCATTGCTTCCATTTGGCTATTACTGAGTTATATTATTGTACTGAAACAAAAGCAAAGAGGTAAACATAAGTAAAGCAGTTCCCAAGTTCTGTGAGCTATGATCAACCTCAAGAAGTGGTCATGGGAACTTTTAATTTACGATTGGTTGGTCAGAAGTACTGGAGGCCTGCACTTGTGACTGGCATCTGAAGTGAGTGGCAATCTTACAGGACTAAGCCTTTAATTTGAGGGATCTGATGTTAACTCTAGGTAGATAAGGTCAGAATTGAATTTAATTCTAGGATATCCAGCTTGTGTTGGAGAATTGGCTAGTGTATAAAAAAACTCCATATACGTCTTGGTGACCAGAACTATTGTGAGAGAATAGTAAGAGAAAAGATTTTGTTTTCTCTATATACCTACCCTGAAGAATAACCAGGGCCTGCTTCTAGGTTCACTGCCCACTACAAAACCCTAGCCTCAGGGAAAGATTTAATATATATCTTTCTTAGTCCATTTGGCATGCTATAACAAACTACCATAAATAGGGAGGCTTATGAACAACAGAAATTTATTTCTCACATTTTTGGAGGCTGGGAAGACCAAGATGAAGGCACCAGGAGACTTGCTGTCTGATAGCCTGCTTCCTCATAGATGGTCATCTCACTGAAGAAAGGGCACTAACTCCATCAGTGAGGATGGAGTCCTCATTATCTAGTCATCTACAAAGACCCCACCTCCAGAGACCCTCACAATGGTATTAGGTTTCAACATAGGAATTCTGGGAGCACACAAACATTCAGACTATAGCAAAGTCCAATTGATTCCATTGGCATCTTCTTGCTGGTAATTGGTGGTTCAAAACTCATTACTAATTCCTTAAGGGCTTTTCCCCTGGTTGGAGGAATTTCAGGAATCTTGGAAAGAAGATGGAGAAGGAGCTCTATTAGGCGAGGTGTCTATTTGGGTCAAATGTAAAGCCTAGCAGAAGAAAAAGTTGAATTCAAGATATTTCAGAGAAAAGAGCATTGTAATTTCCTAAAAGTCTTCAAGAGATGGCCATGCCTTTTGGGAGATGGGCATGGGAGTGGTGGTTGAGAGCAAATAAAAGGAAATCAGAGCTGATATTGTGAATAATCCCATTTTCTCCTGTTCGTGACCACTATTAATGTCACAGCTGTTTCCAAAAGTATTCTAAGTCACTTCGCAAGCTGACTTGGCTAATAAGTGAGGGATTATGATGAGCTGGTATTTATTTTCCAAGAAAGTGACAGAACCCCAAACTGAGGAGACATTTTCCCTCCTTCATTCCTTACTGACAGGAGATAATGAACTGAGACCTCCAAGGCAGCTGGAGGAACAAAAGCCTGCCAGAGCCTATAAACCATCTAGTTCAAAAATGATCTGTGTCACTAGCCTGGCCTGACCTCCTGCAAGTTATATAACTCAGTTTTCACATGTAACTTGGGGAAACAGTAGACATCCAATCAGTGGGTGGTTATAAAGATTTTTGTTAAGCCAAGTGCAGCAGTGAATGTGCACTGAGAAAAGTCAATACACATTTGTCAATTGGCATGAAATGAAAGAGAGTCACAGTGGGAAGACTGTGGTGAGTTGTAACCTGCCCAGTCTTCCACTTCAGTGAAGCAACAGCCAGAACAGTGGGAGAAGATAGTTCAATAAACACCCTGATGGATGACACCTCATTCTTGCAAATCACTCAAATGAGACCTCCGAAGTGGATGTAGATGAGAGGAGCCTCACAGCCAAAAAAAAAGGAACCAATTTGAGGGATGGAAAAAAGCTCACAGCATAGCCAAAACAAGTTCATCTGTGACTCCATGATACCCACCTCAATTCATTCCCTTCTGTAGGCATTCATCTGTTAAAATAGTAAATTTCTGTTGAATTTTTCACTCTGGGTTAGGCATGTGAACTCAAGACCTAGTTCTTGCCCTCAAGTTTATGATGCAGGAGGGGAAGACAGACAATTCAGTGATGTAAGTGTCTTAACAAGGAAGGTAATAGGATGCTATGAGAGCCCAACAGCCAAAACACTGAAAGGAAGGTGAGGCTTCAAGAGGAGGTGACATCCACCTGAAGCTGCAAGACAGTGTAAGGGAAATGGCTGCACTTTAGTCAGGGGTAGGCTAAGGCAGCCTTCCAGCGCAGCATGACTCAGCAAGTTTGGAGCACAGGCACAACACCCCACACATTATATAACCACACCACATGAGGTGCGTTAGGTAACCACTCACGTGAGCTTGTGCTTTGCTCAGAGCCACTATTGTCTGTAAAAGGTATGATTACCCTTCTAATGCCATACATATGGCTTGAGCCCAGGCTTGTGCCCAGAGAGAGAATAAATCCATGTTGAAACTGTCTACGATTCCTTGAGTGTTTTTCCAGCTGCCTGCCACCTGCCCACTGATTCCCCTTGGATCTCAGTTTGGGCTAGAACCTGACAGACACACTATCTCACACTATGGCCACACTATTCTCTTCTTTGATATTTTTTTTCTCAACTATCTTATGTTGTAACATCTGGAGGCTAGACAGTGACTTACATGGACTAGAGCACACTGTAAATGCCCTTGTGGGGAAAGACAGTTATAAGTTAACCCAGCAAAAGTGTCAGAAATAAGGGAGCAGGGGTGCAGGGAGAAATTGTCAAGAAGAGGAACAGTAACAGTATGCTCAAAGACTCAGAGACCTTTTTTACCAATATTTATAGATTGACCTTTTTGATGTAAGCAATACACTAGAAGCACTGCTATCCATTAAGATGAGAATATACTACTCCAGGATACAAGGTACCTAAAACTTCACAGATAAGATGGCTGTCATAACAGTTATAAAGCAAAGCATAATTTACATGCCAAAGACCTCATAGGTTTGTTTAGTTAATTCAGTCTCGTAGCCTACTCTCCCCCATAACTCTCACCCTCAAGAAACTAGTTGATAGAATTTGTGATAGCTAAATAATCATTTAACAGGTGATTTTTCTCTTCCAGTTCTTACTCCACTATAAGAAGGAGGAAGAATTAAAGTCATTGTATCTTTTCATGTTCAACTGAAATATGATCAATTCAGTGGTTAAAAAAAATCCCTATTGCAACTCAATGAGTAAATATTGATTTACTCTGTCAGTTCAATAATCTGAGCTTCTGTAACTATGGCCACACTACTCTCTTCTTTGATATTTTTTTTCTCAACTATCTTATATTTTAACATCTGGAGGCTACACATTGACCTACATGGACCAGAGCACAGTGTACATGCCCTGGTGGGGAAAGACTATGTCCTCCAACTTCTGTATTCAATGCTCAGTATCTAAAACAGAGACTTACACAATTTAGGAAACATTTGTTCACTCATCAGCGGCTTTGTCTGGGACATGAGAGTGCCTGAAAATAAAAAAGTAAGAGTCAATATTTGAAAGGTGTAAATAACAAAAAAGGAGAGCAAGCCCTTAGTCATGACTTAAGTACACAGAAGTCAGGAGGTGAACTGACTGAGAGAATTGGCTCCTGAATGTCAAGAAGTGCTTTCAGTCTTGTGGGCTGTATATGCCCTTCATGAATTATGGAATTGTTTAGGGCCTTCCATGAATTATGACATTGTTTAGGGCCCTCTAGGTGCTCCCTGGCCTCGGGTAAAACAGGAGAAGTTGTCTCAGGGAATACTGCAGTCTTTCTCTGGTCAAAGGAGCAGCTGGTCGTTGGAGCAGCTGATCTGATTTTGCCTTTTCTACACAAATTTCAATATGACTTCAATTGGCCTGGGGCTCCAGTGAAATGCAGTCTGCCCTGACCTCTGGTATCCTGTTGCATGACCTAAAATCCAGTTGCCAAGTCACCGTGGCAGCCAGATTCCTAGCCTCCTGGCTTCTACTTGTCAGAATCTGGTCATGTAATGAAGTGCAGCCTCTGCTTTCCTGGCAGGTTCCAGTATCTGCTCCATTTCACTTACATTTACTCCACTGACTTTTGACAGGTTACTTTCTACATGAAATCACAGTTGGAAACTGGAATCTGATGAGGCTCTGAAGAACTCTCCTTGGGAATGAGAGGCCAACAACAAACACGCTCTTGAAGTAGAGCAATTAGGGGCCGTGTTCCTGGTTGTTATGTCTCCTTCCTGCCATGTCATCTCCTCTGTTCTGCTCATCTTGTCTTCCTCCCAAAAAGTTGCTGAGCAGCAAAAAGCAGAACAAGGAAGGTCACACTAGAGAACTTGAAGAATAGGCAACCCAGCTTACGGGGCTCTGAGTACATGGGAGGTAGCTTCAGAGCTATGTTTAAAAATTGGTATTGTCTTGGATGACTCAAATTCTCCTTTGAGGTGTTCTGGAAAAACTATGGGCTTTCAGTTTTACCATTTAGTAGGCGGAAAGTGACATTATGTCTCTGCTTACAAGCAGAGTTTGTAGCCCTTTCTATTGAATGTCAGTATTGCATTTCAGGACACTCTTCAACCAAAGAAAGTCATTCCTTTCTTTTCAGCCCAGCCTCCCATATTTATTATGATTCTAAACAACGCTCACCCTCTCTTGCCACCCAGAAGTTAAGACAACAATTAATTAAGAGCATATTGGGAGAACTCAGAACATTCTAGACCAATATTAATGTCATACTCCTGAGATAAATGATTATGCCATTCATTGCAGGAACAAGTTATAAAGAAACATCCTAACATCCTAAGATAAAATTATACTTTGAAATATAAATATCTAAAATGTAAATGATGATTCACTTGTGATCAGGTCTGGGGAGAGTGGCAATTAAGTTTGGCATTAGTACTCTCCTAGGAGTTATTGTTTTTTATCACTAGGGATTGCTGAATTGCTAAGCTCACCCAAGATTAGAAGTGTTTCCAAACCACTTCAGCGTGCACATGGGTCAAAGTTTTTCCCTATGAGGCAGTCAGCTCCTAACTGCTTCTCTTTATCAGGTACTGCTGGGGCACTGCCATGTCACAGCCTCACAAACATCACTATAAAGCCTGATTTTTGTCCTGTGGCTGCAGCAATGAACTTTTGCCCTACTGCATGTTTCTCAGCTTTCAGAATCAAGTAAGGGTTTTCTTAGTCTTTTTCTTCTCTTTTCTTTTTTTTTTTGGTGAGATATTTGGAAACACAGCATAAACCTCAGAGTTTTTTCCCAATCACGTCAGTAAAATATCATCCTGACCTTCACCCTTCCTGACCCCTTAGAAAACATGGCCTTCTACTCACGGGGAGGTGACTACTAGATTTTCTGACATAAATGTTCGAGATAAACACTAGGAGCACAGGAGTTGATACTTACAAATTCTATCCTGTCCTCTGATCACAGTGCTGTGCAAATTCAAATCCTAGGAAGGGATGGACAGAGAAGAGGGAACTCCCACCTCTGCTAACCTTCCTCCTTCAGTAAATTCTCACTTCTCAACAGCAATGCCCCTGTTTGAAAGCATGTATCTGATTTTTCAAGGAGGAAAGCCACAATGTCCATGTTTTCCTCAATGTTCTCTACTCATAATAGCTATATAAAATGCTCTCAGCACATATTTAACTTCAACTTTACACAGAAGGCGAGGAAGCTAGAGACCACGGTGTCTGAGAGCAGTAAGTGACTGGGTTGATACTCAAACTCTGATTTTTGTTGTGAGGCAGGAGAACAAAGTGGTGAAAGCTAGGAGTTGGAGGATGAAGTTCTCAATGCTCTGAAGCTTTTCTCCAGCCAAACCCCTTTCTGTATATCTATTTTAGTATCACAGTCCAATTACGCATACAGTAAAGCATGGAGTATTATATTATTGGGAGTGTGGGGAGGAGAGGTGTGGTGTCTTGGACCACTCCTATTCTAAAAGCATTTAAGCCTATTTGATAACTATTACTGCCCTCCCAAACACACCTCCCCAGGAAAATGATTGTACCAAATCATTGCTAGAAATACATATAATGCATGGGAATAAAACCAACACTGATGTTAAGAATATTCCTCTTAATTCATAAAAGGAACCCCAGAACTTTTCAAGAGGAAAGAGAAGAGTAATAAGCTTCTGCTGAGAAAGCCACCAAGTAGAGCATAGCCTCTCAAACAGATGTGGACATCCTGGTTAATGTTAAAAGAGCTCTGTCTCCTTCCCAAGACAGAGTTAGAACAAATGGGAAAATTAGAGCAGAGGAAAGCTGATGGGGCTACCAAAAATTAGGATATGCCTTTTATCAAGGATACAGAGTTACCATGACTAAAGTACTTCCCCCCTCTATCAACACATCTCTTCCCCTCTAATGTATTCTCCCCTTTCAGAAAATATACAAACACACTCCAATGATATCTTCCTTTAAAATTAAAATATCTGTTTTCTTCTCCCCACCACAGGAAAAAAATCCAGAAAATTCCCTGTATGTTATATCCATTTCCTGTTATACTCACCCTTTTTTCTCATTAAATCGTCAGTCCAGTCTGGCTTTAGTTCCATCATTCCATTGAAACTGTTCCTGTCAAAATCAACAGTGACCTCCATGTTGCCAAATACAAAGAACAATGTATGTCTTCACTCTTTTACGAAACAGTCTCCTCTCTTGACTTCTGTGATAATATTCTTTTCCAGGCATTTTCCCCCTTGGTTATGGGTCACCTCTTCTAACTTTCTTTTTTGATTTTCCTTCATTACCTAAACTTAAATATTAGTGTTCCTCGGGGGTTTGTCTTGTATTCCTTTCACCTTCCTTCATACGACACTCAGAAATGATTATTTTCAATGCTTTATTACCTCTATGATACACTCCCTTATATTTTTGACACATGCAGCTTCTCTGAGCTCCAGAAGTCTTCATCCAAGTGCCCACTTGACAGCTCCACTGGGAAACCCTATGGTCTTCTCAGGCTTTATATTCTCAAGGCAGATCTCATTTCTTCCTGCATCTCCCTTTCTCGTATCAGTAAGCAACATCTCGGCTATTTAATTGCCAAGGCTACCAGTATAAATGACAGCTTTTGTCTTTGCCCCTCTCATCCTCGACATCCAATCCATTTGCATCCTGATTATTTTATCTCTAACAAGTCTCAGCTCTATCCATGATGCAGCAACTCCATTGCCACCTCCCTGTTCCCTCTACCATGCTGCCCTTGTGACCACGGTAGACACTTGGCACATTGCCCTGCTTTCACTGCCATTCATCTCCTGCCAATTTTCTTTATATTAGCTAAAATAATCTTTAAGCATGTAAACCAAATTGTATTGTCTTTCTGATTTAATACCTTGGATGAGTTCCCAGTGCATTTAGAATATAATCTGGACACCTGCAAGTCTCTAAATGAAAAGATCTTTCTCTTCAGTTTGGCTAATTCCAGTCTTTCTTGTCCTTACTTTCTAGCCATCAAGTAAATGCTCATCAGCATTCTTCATCATAGTTCTCTGTGCATTTCCTACAGAAGGCATGCAAATCACACCCAAAAGGATATCTAGGTTTTAATCCCTGAAACCTGTGAATGTTGCCTTGACGGAGAAATGAGCCTGAATTATCCAGATTAGCCCTAAATACAATCACATGTGTCCCTATAACAGAGAGGCTGAGGGAAATTTCACCAAAGAGGAGGGGCCAATGTGACCAGGGGGACAGGAATTAGAGCGGTGCAGCCACAAAACAAGGAATGCTAGCAGCCATCAGAGGCTGGAAGAGGCAAGCTCCCTCCTCAAGCCTCCTGTGTGTGCAGCCTTGCTGACATCTTGATTCCATCCCAGTGATACTGATCTTAAATGTATTGCCTTCAGAACGATGAAGGAATACATTTAAGTCACCAAGTTTGTGGTCCTTTGTCATGGCAGTCACAGGAAACTGATCCAGTGTTCTCATAATTTATGATTATTTTATCTACTTATTTGCTTACTTATGTTCTCCCTTATTGGTTTGCAAGTACTGTAAGAGCAGGGACTACAACTGTCACTAGTGTTCACCATTATATGGCCAGTACTTTGCTGTTTGTAAGAGTTCAATAAATATTTTGAATGAATGGATTAAGGTCTCCTTTTCAATAAGGCGCTGCTCTTTAAAAGACTAGACAAGATAACCTGTACATTATGCATAAGCATATTCATAATATGTATTAAATGTAGCATGTGAAGCAATGTGCTAAACATTATAAATGCATTGAAGGCCTTCAATTCACTCTTGTGTCTAAAGGCTGGGATTTTAGGAACACTCAATGAAGCAGGCAACTTTTCTTCCTACCTTATCTCCTCCCGGCCCAAATCAAATCCATCATCCCTTCTTCAATCTCCAATCCGTGTATTCTTCTCCATCACCACTCCACCTCCACCCTATTACAAACTACTAGAATCTCTTATGATACTAGTAACAACCCTTCCTGACTGGTTTACCTGCTTCTTTTCTTCCCCATTTCTAATATAATAATTGTGCAGCCATTAGAATAACATAGTAAAACAGATTTGGTCTTACAACCTTATGCTTAACGCCCTTCAGTGACTTCTTGGACCAAAATCCTTAGCATGATCTATGAAGGCCATCCTCTGTCCATTCCTGCCTCCTATCACCACGGCATCCCCTTCCCAGTTCTCCACAGCAGGGTGGCTTTAAGTCCTCCTTGATCATCTTATTCCTTTCACTACAAAGCCTTGGAACATATTTTCCTCTCTCACTTCATTTTACTTTTCTTTTCTTGGTCTCTTTCACTATACCGGGTAACCTAAGAGGATATGAGGGCATGATGGTAGAAATAACATTTTAAAAATTATTACTGTAATCATAGAATTCAGCTAGTACAGTATTAGATTGTCAATACAACTGAGAGTTAAAAAACTGTTAAGAAATGGAGATCTCAGTAAAAATATTTTAATTTTTTAAGACACTTGAAATTGTTTTACAATGACTTCAAATGTTTCAAAGTGTTTTTTATATACTATCACATTTAATACTCTTAGGGGTCCTGTGATAAAGACAGCATAGGTCATCTAATTATTTCCATTTTAAACTATGAAAAGTAGGACTCTCAGAAGGTTTAAATGACTTAGCCATGATCATATGGCTGGTAAGTTTTAAAAGGCATAACTATATTATATACAAGCATATGAGATGACCTGTACATTATGCATAAGCATATTCATAATATGCATTAAATGTAGCATGTCAAGTAGTATAAACATTATAAATGCAGTAATTCACTTAATCATAAAACAGCCTTCCAAGGTAGATACCATTATATTCCCATTTTAAGAATGAAGAAGATGATTTTTAGTTAAGTAACTATCTCAAAAAAACACAGATATTACAAAGGAGAATCAAGACTTAAAGTTATATCTCTGTTTTTCAATAGTCCACAATTTTTAACAACTCACTTTGGAGCTTTTAATATGGAGATACATACACAAAAAAGTTATGAAAACAATATTTTTAAAATCCATTGACTTAACACTAAACATAGGAAATACAACATTACAGATAAAAGCCATGTCCCCTAATTCTCTTATATTCCCTTCTCTCAGTGGTACAGCTGAATACTTACCAGAAGTTATTTGATCATTTCCATAGCTGTGTTTATAGTTTTACTACATATGTAATTATGCAGTATTTACATGTTATACTAAATAATACATGCTATATTAAATATAATACATTATAATAAACTAAGTAGTACATGTTATTATCATGTTATATAAATGTTATCCTACTATCTATCTTCTCTGTAACTTCCTTTGTGATACATATTCTATGGATATATGTAGCATTTTTTTCATTTATGCTAGGAGTAATTACACTACAAAGTTAGGTTTATACCAAGAAAACCAACTAGTCTTTCAAGGAGGAGGACTTCTCTATTGTTCTTTCCTACAGATGGAAAAAAAAGAGAGAGAAGAGAAGAGTAGTTTGTATAGTTTTCCTCCCTTCTTTGCGATAATTATCCCACTGTAGCATTGAGGTTGAAAAAAACAGGAATTTGCGATGTTCTCCATCAAGACATATCTAATGAGAGCTCTTTAGACGCTTATGAGGATGCACCTTTAAAGGAGTCCTTTGGAAAATGCCCCAGTGATCCAGATGCTTCGCAAATTTCCTCTGACAGAACACTAGATCCCTCCAGGGAACAGGAAACTTTCTCTGCCACATCTCTTTAATCCCACAGAAGGATAACTAAAACCTTGGTTATATTTTGGAGGAAGTATTATTTAGAACGCTTGAAAAACAAGCCTTTGAAGGAATGAAGCTTCCCTGTCAATTAACTGGCTGTTGGAAAGAATCAGTCAGGTGAGAAATAAAACACTACTTTTGGAGCAACCAATGGAAACTGTGAATACCTAAAGAGAATCCATAAAACACTCCTATAATATTCCCCTATTGAACCTGGAGAGAGCCAGCTTGCAGGGAAAAATAGTGGAGCAGGTAATTATTTTCCATGACAAATGCATAAAACATTTTGTCTTAAATTCTCTTTAAACAGCTGAGTGTATTGCATCTAGTTATGGATTGCATCATTAATTCAAAAAGCCTGTAATACTGTTCAGTGGTATGTCTGTTGACTATAATACTTTTTCTAATTGTGCCTATTGCAACTTCTAATGCAACTTCTCTACTGGTTCTTCCATATTCTAGAAAAATGTACTGATTATATTCTGAGGCAAAGGTCTATTTAATTGAATGTTAATTACATGTCATGCTGTCAATTAACTGAAAAGTGTAGTCACTCTGTAATTCCCTATAGGTGTATATATAGCTGAATACCCGTAAAAACATAAAGAAAATTGGAAATAAAAGTAATAATGAACAGTTTCCTTTAAGTACAGGCTTAAACTGAACCTTTGGCTTGGTTCTTTAATTTTTTCCCTCTCTTTGCATAATAACATTAAATTTAAGTTGAAGATTGACCAGAAAATAAAATAAAGATGAAGAAGGGAAATTTCCATCCATCTTCAGTAAATTCAAACCAGTAAAAGATGAGTCCAGTATGCAAATCCCTCTAAAGAAACCTATAAAAACTGTTTTTCAGTCTATGTATCTGGAAAGCCCTTTTAAGAAATCAGGGACAGCCTGGGTGTGGAAATGGACACAAGACAAACCATCCTGGAAAAGTCAAGTGGATCTTACTAAATGTCCCCAAATCAAATATGAGAGTGCTTGGTTCCAGGCAGCTGCAGGTGGAAATGTGTCCTGACATTGGGCACCAGTGTTTGCTCTTGCCCGGGATGTTTTCACACTTAATTCCCTACCTCCTTCCTGCTTACCCCACCTTCTCTCCCCGACTTCTACCCGTTGCAGTCAAAAAAGATTCATACTGGAATCTTGACATGGTGATCTCATTCCAAGGCCCTGTCTATTTAGACACAATAATTTAAAGAGGAAATAAAATTGGTCATATTGGGAAAGGAAAACTAATAAAGAGGTTTCACTCAGTTGCTTAAAAGGAATAAACTGAATTCAATCTCTGTTTCATTCCCAAGCTGGTATGTGCATGTAGGCCAAGCCTGGGTAGTAACACAAACTCAACAAACTGGGATTCTCAACAAGTAGCCGAATGGCCCTTGTTTTGGGATTCTTCACTCATAGCTGATGTGAAGTCATTTCTGGGGTAGAATGTAGCAGCTATCTCACAGCTGGCTAGTATTCTGGCCAGGCAATGACACAAGGCAATGACAAATAGTCTATTAAATTTCAACTGTTAGGCTGATGAAGAAGGAAGAATGCGATCCAAAATAAAATTCAGGTTGGAATCTGGCTAAAGTGTTGGAATTCATTATTTCCAATATTAATCAAAGGAGGTCAAGGAGACTGATTAGCCACAGAAATTCAAAATTATAGATTTATCCCTTCAGGAAACTGGATCTGTTTCCCCAACACATAAAGAGCCAGCAAATGAAAAACTTTGGGATAACTTCTGACAAAAAAAAAAAAGAAACATATTTTTAATAAAAGTTAGTTGCATACATATTTTCTGGTAGTAGAAAACAACTAATGTTTATTTAACACCCACCTGGTGTCAGGCATGGTGTGGGAAAATTTAGACACAAAACCTCATCAAATTGTGACAAAAGTCCAATGAACTCCTGCAAGTAGAAATAAAAGCTCCTAGCAATGTCCCAGTTTGAAGAATTACATAGGAAAAACTAGGTTTTTCCAACAATGCTAAATGACACTAACCTTGCCAATAAAATGTCGTAGTGATCAGGCAGTTCTCTCATCTGCCCGAGATGGGGAAGAGTTGTTAAACTTGAGCTGAACTCTGGCAACTGCTCTAGTGGGTGAGATATTAGACAGAGGGACAAAAGGATTCAAGAAAGAGGTTCTTTCCATGGAAAAATATATAAATTAAGCAGAATGGATGGCCACCTTTAATAAGATCTAAAGAGATTTGATTTGGAATTGAATTGATTGACAATTCTAAGACTCCCAAATGTATTTGCTCTTTGATCTCCAAATTTGGAGGAGTAATTGTTCTAGTTGTCTAAATTGTATTGAATAACGACTTACTATACAAAGCAGTTGGAGCCAGACTGATAACCAAAGTGTGGTCATTTCTTTCAAATAAATTGCTATACAGCTAATAGGTCCTGCATATTATGTTGGAACCACCACTCATGATCTCTATGAGTTCAGCCCTCTCAACATATGGCGTGACATACATTTGAAAACCAAGAATCCTTACAGATTTGGTTTGTGTGAGGAGAGTCATAGGGTAGAAGGACCCTGAGTGAATACTAGGTCTTCTGGATCACCATAGGTAATATTAAAAAGGATTTAAACCAGCTTCAAATGACAACTTTTAACCACCACAGTAAATTCCTCCCGTGGACTTTTCTAACCAGACAAATCATCCAGTAACAATTACAATATTTAATAGGCAAGTAAACTGGGGCCCAGCACAATGGAGTGACTTATGCATCTGACACGGCTTGTCAGAACCAAGCTCCTCCCTGTTGCATCCAAGGTGGTTTCTCCTGTACCAGATGGCCTGTGGTGCCAAATTATTTCTCAACCCTTTCCTGAACCATAATCCATTGATTAAAACCATGGCTTAGTTTATTTATATACTTATGATTTCAATGGGTTGACCAGTTGTTTCAATGGCTGGCTAATTCTATCCAAATGGTCAATCCTGTAGCCTTGGGTAAATTCAGCTTCCAAGATTTATCTTCCCATGGTATTACAAATGATGTCAATGTGCAAAGTTGTTTGTCAAGGAAGCGTGTGAACTCACAATCAGCCCATTTGGAAAGATTCTAGTGACTAAATGATGATGGTGTCAGTGCTTTGGCAGCATGGTGATTAAGAGTTACAGGGAAAATTGAGCCACTTATTACCCCATTTGAAGTTCCCCGATGAGAGAGGGTGCTTTGTGTTGTCATGCCCATGTGAGATTAAGGTAATCATTTTAACAACAACAAACCAAAGGCATTAGGAAATATTTATTATGAACTATTAAGCAATTCCTGCCTTTAATTTTGGGCTAAGTGTTGCATTGTCATTACAGTATACCTGATTTACATAACTTGGATATATTGATAAGATCAAGAGCAGAGTCCTACATATTGTATTGGAACCACCACTCATGATCTAATTGTTTAGCTCTCTCAAACTATGGAGCAATAAACACTTTACAGACCAAGAATCCTGATAGAGTTGGAAGAAAAAACATTTGAAACTCCCCTGAGAGTCTCCTTAACGTCCGTCCATGAAACTTTTCACTAACTCGTGGTTTTATAACACAAACCTGATCACCTTGTTAAAGGTGTTGACTTATGAATAAGTTGAACTGTAATTGTTTATCTTGGATAATTATCTCAACAATTAGCAGCCTTTAATATCATTGGACTTAAAGTCCAACTAAGGTGACTACGAGCTTTGGAAGAGATGGATAGATTTTATTACAGTGGATCCTTTCAAATTTCCTGGAAAGGATTGAAGAATGAAGTGCTTGAAGACTGCTTATCTATCTAAAAGATTAGTTTATGCTTCTCTTAATTGTCCCAAGCATAAATATTAGAAAAGAGAATGAATGAGCACATTGAATGCCAGTCTTACTGTTGTCTTAATGAGTAGCAAATACAAAACTGACATGGCAACTTATCCCTATTTTACATTCTGCCCTTTACCTACTATATTGTTTTCCTCCGTATCTACCACAAATACTCACTCTTTGCCATTAGATCCCTGGAAATTTCACCTTTTCCATAAAGTCTAAGTAGAAGTACGATGTTCTAAGTAATCTCCTTGGCTAGATGATAAGAGGGAGCAAAGTCATTTTGATTTCTTTATATAATGCCTTTCTAAAAAATATATTTGAAAAAGATTTAATTAAATTTATTTTAATTAGTTCTATTTTAATTAAACATTTTTACTAAAATATTTTTAAAGATTATTAAAACACAATATTAAAACCACTTTTAAAATATTTTTAAAAATATTTATGACAAACAGGATTAAATTTTCTTCTTTAAAATACATAATTTCTCAAACTTTTCTGCACTAAGGTAAATACAGCTCTTAAAAGCATCTGAATAAGATGGTAGTGTAATTGTAATTCACATTGACAGTTAAGGAAACAAGAAGGCCTCCAGAGGTTCCTTTAAGATATTAGTGTCCAGAGGTCAGTGAAATAATCGGCTTATTGCAGACCAGCTATTCAAGTCACAGTATTCATACAACAGTGGCACAGTAATTTATATGTTATTTTAATTTGTAAATAATAATTGTATATGTTTATGGGGTACAATGTGATGCTTTGATATATCTCTACAATGCAGAATGATTAAATCAGTCTAATTAACAAATCCATTACCTCACATACTTATTATTTTTATTTTAAAAACATATAAACTCTACTTTTTATCAGTTTTGAAATTTGCAATGCATATTTATTTATTATAGTCACTATTCTGTGCAACAAGTCACTAAAGCTTACTTCTCTTGTCTAACTAACACTTCGTACCCTTCGATCAACATCTTTCCTTTCCCCAATCCTCTCCCTCCCTGAGCCTCTGGTAGCCATCATTCTGTTCTCTACTTTAATGAGTTCAAATTTTTAGATTACACATATAAGTGAGATCATGTGGTACATGTCTTTCTGTAACTGGCTTATTTCACTTAGCATGGTATCTTCCAGGTTCATTCATGTTGTCACAAATGATGGGACTATCCCCTTTTATAAGGTGGAATAGTATTCCATTGTGTATATATACTACGTTTTCTTTAACCATTTATCTGATGATGAACACTTAAATTGCCATCGCATCTCAGCTTCCATGAATAATCTTGCAATGAACATGGAAGTGCAGATACCACTTTGGCATACTGATTTTAATTTATTTGGATATATACCCAAAAGTGGAATCACTGGGTCATATAGGAATTCTATTTTTAGTGTACTGAGAAAACTCCATATTGTTTCTGTAATTGCTATATTAATTTACATCCCAACACTGTGCAAAGGTTTCCTTTCTCTACACTATTGCCAATACTTAGCTTTCATCTTCTAACATGTGTGAGGTGGTATCTCATTGTGATTTTAATTTGCATTTCCCAATTGATCAGTAATGATGAGAATATTTTTACACACTTATTGGCTATTTGTGTGCCTTCTTTTGAGAGGTGTCTATTTAGGCCTTTGGCCCATTTTTTGATTGGGTTATTGGTTTTCTTGCTATTTAGTTAAGTTCCTTATATTTTAGATATCAGCCCCTTATTAGATGATTCGCAAATATTTTCTCTCAATTTGTATGTTGTTTTTTCCCTCTGTTGTTTCCTTTGCTGTAGAGAAGCCTTTTAGTTTAATACAATCCTATTTGTCTAATTTTGCTTTTATTGCCTGCTTTTTGGGGGGTCATATTCAAGAAATTTCTGCATAGACCAATGTCATGGAGCTTGCAATTTAGCACTTGGCTTCTGTTGCCATATTGCCTAGATTTTAAGTATTTCCTTCACTCTATAGGTAAGTGCCCTAAAATAAATAAACTGTATCTCTGTCTATCTTTCCTCATCTGCAACATGAGGATAACAGTAATGTCTACTTCCTTGGATTATTCTAAATTGGATTTATGCATTACTATATATTATGTATTAATATATACTACAATATTAATACAAATGAAGTGCGTAGAGTAGTGTCTAACACAGAGTAAACTCAATAAAAGAGAGTTTTGATTTTTCACCTGGATGTAGTTGACTTTTCCTCACCTCACATGGGCAGCTTTCACTTACCATCTACTTTAGATTCCTCTTCTGATTCACCCATGCCAACACTTCACTCTGACTCATAGTACCACAGAAACTCCTTAAAGACAGAGACCACATCCTTTAGTGGTCTTAGGTCCTTGGGTTTTCCACATAACCTAGTATTGTACTCAGCATAGGGTAGGTAAAAGTAATTATTTATGAAAACAAGTTGTCCTGTTTATCCCTAGACAAGAAATTGTCTGTCAGGCACCCTTCCCTCTCTGGTGTCTTGATGAGATGACCCCAATGTCACTCTTGAGATTAATTAAACAGATATAAGCAACATGACTATAATGAAGCCATTAAATCTTATAGGTTGTGATCTGCAATATATTCATTACTTAGTACTCAGTGAATTATTGGGCAAAAGGAAAAAGGTCAAAAACACATGTAAAGAAAGATGCTAGCTAATAAGACCTAATAAGCAGAGTATGAACTATAATAATTCCCTCAGCATCCGCAGGGATTGGTTTCAGGACCAGCATGGATACCAACATTTCTGGATGCTCAGGTCCCTTCTTTAAAATGGTTTAGTGTTTGCAAGTAACCTACATACATCCTTCCATATACTTTAAATCATCTCTAGATTACTTATAATACCTAATACAATGTAGATGCAATATAAATAATTGCTATACTGTATTTTTAAATTCACATTATGTTTTATCACGTTTTTATTTTTACTTTTTGGATATTTTTGATCCACAGTTGGTTGAATCCATAGATATAGAACCCGAGGATATGGAGAATCCACTATATAATGGTCAAATTACTATTTCTTAAAAAAAAAAAAAAAAGCCACATTTTCTTTAAGATATGGGGTGAAAATGAATCAAATTACAAATTTCATTGATATATAGTCAAGAATCCAGTTTACCAAAACACCCTCTACCTTACCCAGTTACCTTCATATTCTGAGACAAGAGCCAAAATTAAATATTATGAAAACATGAGGGACAATTCAGTCAACGTAGAAAAAAATAAATGAGTAAAAAGTGTTTTTCAGCAAAATTCACATCTTTTTACCTCCTGGTTTTGGTTTTTGTTTTTTTTCATGTATATAGGAAGGGATGAGTGGTAGATCTCTATGTGATATATAGAATTTTTCTTCCAACTTAAGTATTCTATGATTCTAACCTTGACCAGGCAACCAGAAGCAGACTATATATTATACTTTTCAACTGCTTGTGCTGACATGGTCCATGGCCACAGAAAAATAAAGTGGGACCAAGGAAAGTAAAAACGAGTCTTGCAGCAAGAGAACCCTGAGTCATCCATCCAGCACTGATCTAGTAAGTGACTTTAATAACACCTCCAAAGAACAAAAGAAGAATTTTTATACTGTCAACCTTATCTTTTCAAGGTTCAGCCAGGCATTTTAAAGTTACAGACAAATAAATGTGAGAAGAACACAGTTTATACATTTTTTAACTTAAAAATGATATTTTTGAAAGGTTCTATCTAAATGTTTTATAAATTCAATCACACTTCAAATGTGTTAGAAAACTTTGATATTTCAAGTAACTCCAGAATGATTCTTTCCATATAGCAAATGATTGGCAGCTCATGTATGTGATTAATATATTCAATTTTTTAATTAATCAAAGTTCATCCCTAACAGAAAAAAAAAAAAGTACCATAATGCCAGGAGTTTCTTATCAGGTTTATTCTTGCCTTTGTTTTGTAAAGACTAAGCAAGTTAATATATGTAAAGCTTTTCAAAAGAGACTAACAGTTGTAAGCATTCAAGAAACATCAGCTGTTGTCGCTCTTGTCTTTTTTTCTTTATGGTAGTATGTTCACAAATTCCCAAAAATATTCCCTAGTGAGGTGGGTTGGAGAAACCTTTTCAGAGAAAAGCTTGCTTTTCTATGAATCTCTCCTCACTACCAATTTCTCCCTGAGGCAAAGAAAAGCTCTAACTGGAAAAACAGGATTCAAGTAAATTCTTTAGAGGATTTCATAATCAGATTTAGCCCAAGTAATGCATAATTCATAATACTGAGTTCATATTTTGGCTAAGACAAAAAGTCGGCTATTAGTCTTACTGATACTAACTTAAGTAGTAAAATCTCACTTGTATTTCTATTTAGCCTTTTATTGTCAAGTCTAATTAAGTAAGTTTATCTGCCTTGATTTTCACTTATAAAAATTAAGAGTTTTATCTATGTTGTTGTTTCTGTTTCAAATTTCATAGGTTCTTTTGAAGTTCAGAAATTTGACAACCTAAACCCAGTGATATATTTTTACATGCTACAGTTCTCATAAAAAGCATAAAGGAGGAGGTATAGCATAGAATTAAAAGATGGGTTTTGGAATTAGACACAACTTGCCCCTTCTATTACTCATTAGGCCTTCAGCACATTCGTTGCCCTCTTTCATCTTCAGTTTTCTCACTTCTAAGATACAGACAAAAATAGTTATGAGTTTATAGAGGCCAGGCGTGGTGGCTCGTGCATGTAATCCCAGCACTTTGGGACACTGAGGCAGGTGGATCATGAGGTCAGGAGATCAAGACCATCCTGGCTAACATGGTGAAACCCCGTCTCTACTAAAAATACAAAAAAATTAGCCGGGCATGGTGGTAGGTGCCTGTAGTCCCAGCTACTTGTGAGGCTGAGGCAGAAGAATGGTCTGGACCCGGGAGAGGAAGGTTGCAGTGAGCCGAGATTGCACCACTGCACTCCGGCATGGGAGACAGAGTAAGACTTCATCTCCAAAAAAAAAAAAAAAAAAGACTTTTATAGAGTTATTGAGGAAAATTAAGTTATTTAAAATAAATGTTCATGGTAAATTATTGATGTTTGTAATTCAACAAAAATTGCTGAGGCAGGCAGAATTCCAGAGGTCATTAGTATAACTTTTGATTGGGGAATAATCAGCTTCAACAACTATTCATTTAAGTTAAAAATAAATAAAAATATAACATATATACTGTTCTTAAATACAGATATTTACTTTGACCTTGTACACTGATATCTACTCAGATCTAAGTACACAAACGTACATACATATATATTTATATAGTTATATGTACATTCATATGTGCATTTATATGTACAATATGAATATTGTTAGTCTGCAACTTCCTTTGAACAAATTTAAGGACATATTAACCATTTATTTTCTGGACTTAGAATTGGCTCAGCATATTCTCACTGAAACTCAAATTTTCCATGTTTTTCAATTAGAAAACATTTTCTGTTTTCCTGCAGCTTTTATAATGCCTAGCAGCGAGTATTCTTCATTCATTATTTGTTTGAAAACCTTAATGTGTTATATTTAAATCTGGACTATTTATTAAAACTTTAGAAAGAACTTATCCTTTCTTCTTATAACCATCTCTAACCCATCAGTTTTCAAATACATTAATTTATGTTACAGGATCACTTCCAAGCCCTGCATGGTTTACCTGGATGGCACCAAAACCTCTCTTGCTAAAAAATATGAAAGTCACCCAAGAATAGGAAAGCATCCAATTCCTTCCACATTGCTAAGTGTTGGTGTTTGAATGTATAGGGGCTATAGGTTTGAGGAACCTATAGATGTTTACCAAATACAGCAGTTTCAAATTGTTTTTCCAAGTATAATAATGTATTATATAAACCACGCATATGCTTAAATAAATTTTCCCCATCTGCTCCCCATGCCCTGCTTCTTCCACTTCATTCCTTTTTTGATCAAATATATTTATGGCTGGGGTAACTAGGGTTGAGAGTATAATATATATTCTCCAATAGATAAAACATAACTGACCCATATTGAGCTCATGACCTTGACTTCATTAAATGCTTACACTCATTAATGCAACTAACTGGTCTACACTTAATTAATTAGGTTACTGATAAATTAAATTAGCCCTAGTATGATTTCAATATCGTTATAAACTCAAGGAAAAATCCTGGCTAGCTAGTGAAGTTACATTACTGACATCCTCTCTACTACTGAGTATAGTGACCAAAACAAGATATCCTTTAAGTCTTCGGGTTTCTATTTTGTCTCTGACTGGTACTTTTCAATATTTTGTATGTTTCTGCGTGTGTATGTGCACATTAGCTGTTACTGCATCTAGAATTCTTTTATGCCTAAATCTCCCGGTTTCTTCTTCCCTATTCCCTCATTATTCATAAATATGCTAAATATTTTTGCATTGGCATAACATTTCTGGTTTTTCTATGAAGTTGATTGTCTGTACATCATTTTCTTGCCTTTTTTTTTTTTTTTTTTTTTGAGACAGAGTCTCACTCTGTCACCCAGACTGGAATGCAGTGGCGCAATCTCAGCTCACTGCAACCTCTACCTCCCAGGTTCAAGTGATTCTCCTGCCTCAGCGTCCTGAGTAGCTGGGACTACAGGCGCACACCATCATGCCTGGCTAATTTTTGTATTTTTAGTAGAGACGGGGTTTCACCATGTTGGCCAGGATGGTCTTGATCTCCTGACCTCGTGATCCACCCGCCTCGGCCTCCCAAAGTGCTAGGATTACAGGTGTGAGCCACCACGCCCAGCCTTCTTGCCTATTTTTTAAAAAACTTAGACCATCTGCTTTTCCTTTTCTCTCCATTTGTTTCTGAACTTTCACTTAAGGCAGAATTTCATTATTAGAGTGGAGTTAAGACAAACGACAGGAAGATACTAACTCATTTAACTCATTAGAAAGCAAAAAAGGATTTAATGCAGCCTAAAGTTTGTTTGGGAAATTCCAATTTCTGCTCAGGAACCTGTAGATACACAAGTTATTTCAGGCTGGCATATAGCCCTTATATTAAATAATAATAATAGCAACAATGATGAATTTATATTAACATGGTATTAGAAAATAAAATTTAATGTAAATATTACAAATATTGTCATATGTAATATACTAGAATCTAAAACTATACATTTATAAGATGTAATAATATAAATATGCCATACCTATCAATATTGATTTATATAAGATAATTAAAATTGTTGCTCTGATGAATAATATGTCATATAATATTAATTATAAAATATTATGTAATTATTTACTTACATGATTAATTCCAGGAACAATGCATTCTATGTCATTTTTTAGCTCCATTGTGATACCTAGCAAAATAGATATATATCTGCTATTGGTTCTGTCTTTCTGGAGAACCTTGACTAATACTGTGCCAGTCTAAAAATGTCATTACGTATTAGGAAGTTCTCTGTTGTCACACATCTAAGCCATTTCCTCCAGTTCATTGCTGAGTAGTAAAGCTAAAATTTTCATGTCTAGGATTATCTTTCAATTCTTTGTTTCATCTCTCGAGTGGCTCCCAACCCACGTGATAGAGTTACTCTTCATTGGTTTTCCACAAACCTAACACCGTGCTAGACAAGAGAGAAGGGGCTGATTCTAGATAAGGCAGGTGGCAGATATGAGTGCTACTTGCTGATGTTCCTGGTTTTTCTCTTATTCCAAATACACAAGTCAATTGCATGCCTTAGACCCTTAATATCAATGAGCAAATGACCTTCCATGTGACTTCCACATGGAAGCATTGAAAACTTAGTGTACCAGAGAAATCTCTACCTTCACTGTTCTATTCTGCCATGAAAATCATAGCCAGATACAGTGAAATTGGGCATCCAGTAAGCATGGAGCATCTATAGCCCAGGTCCCTGCATGACTACAATAAATAGAACTGTCCTGCTCAGCCGAGATGGACTTGAAGTATGATGAGGAATAAACCTTGGCTGTGTTAAGCCATTGAGATTTTAGAGGTCTCTGTCATGGCAGCAGATAATGAGATCAAGATGCATGTTTCTGAGGAAGTACAGTGACACTGAACCTGAGGCTACAGATAAGAAAGAGCTGGACTCATGTAGAGTAGAAAGATCATTTTATACATAAACAGCTGCCATAAAGGACCTGAGAAGGTAAGCAGCACAGAATATTTAAGGAACTAATGAAATTCCTGCTTGAATCAAATCTGAAAGGAGGGGACAGTGGCCAATGTGTCGCCCCAGGCCAACTCATTGTAGCTCCACTCTCTTATAAAGAATAAGGGAGAAAACTTCAACCACAGAAAGTCAATATTGGTGAGTATGGTTGTTCTAGAACATTCTCCTTGCTCCTGATTATCCTACTCTCTTAGAAGACAGAGATGGGAATTGTTTAGGAAAAAGTAGAGAAAGGTAGCTTAGAGAAATAATTTTCTTAACAGCAAAGCACCATTATTTGAGTCCATGATAGACAAGACATTCCTAGTAGCACGGATACGGTCAATAGAGGCAGAATCAAACTTTTCAGGTCTAAGGCGGCCCCAGCAGGGGCCTCTTTAGGGTCATGAAAATGCAGGTTTCAGAAGCTTAAACTTCATCAGCTTTGCAGTAACTCAGGTTTGTGTGATTTTCCTATTTTAAATCACTGGTGATGTTTCATTGTCTACTATAATATTCTCCAAGCTTTTAAAAACTCAAGTTTTCTTGAGGTACATAAAAATGTGATCACCCCCCACTCCCCATCATTGAAATTGTAATAAATCTCCTGCTTTTTCTATGATCCCCCACCAGTACACAGACCATCAAATCACTTAAATATAATACAAACTTTTTGGAATGATACTAAATCCCTTCGCAAGCAGATACTAGTCATTCACACCAGACAACACAGCATTTCCCTTCACCAAACCACGTAGCTTACTGTATGTCTTTAACTCGTGCTAAGTAATTTCTTTGGCTGTAAATCGTCTACTCCCTTATTTTCAATAATTTGCAAAATTGTGATTTTTCTTCAAGATTCAACCCGAATGTCTGCCACGATATTATCACTAAATTTCCCAGATCGATTTATTCTATTAAGTCATTTTCTTTGCTCCACAATATTAACACTAAAATTAAGGAACAAAAATACTTGTGTGGTTTAAAGTATCTCAGTATAAAATGCTTATTAATTACAAAGGGGAAGTAAGTAACTACAGTGGAAAAACCTGGTAGACACCACCTTTACCAAATGATCACCTTAACCATTTCAGCAGTAATGAAACATATCAGCATCCTGTGCCTCCTACTACGATGCAATGTGGGATGTTATCACTAAATTTTTCAGATCTGTTTTTTCTATTAAGTCCTTTTCTGTGTTCCTTAGTATTCTATTATAGCACACACTAAATTGCATTCTTTTGAGGCTATGTCTACCTCTGCCATTGAAATAATGTCCTACAAGGAAACTAGTACATGGAAATTAGTACTTGCTGGGTGTTCAAGAAGTGTTTTCAGTTGGAAGGTTTATGGGGTGAAAGGAAGGGAAGTGGAGCTAATAAAAAGTTAGAAGAGAGCTCCCCAGTTGAAAAAAACGTATTTTTTTTAATGAAATTCATATAGCAACACTTGGCTTTTACCTCTTTGTAATTTTTTTCTTCCCATTTCCAAAGTTGCCCATATTTCAATAAATATGAGTCACCAGCATTATTGTAACTTGTAGCAGTATCATTCGTGAGGATCCTTCTGGAAATGGGCCCTTAAGCATTTGCTTCAAAGGACAGATGACTGGTTCCATGCTATTAACTTGATCTGCTCACCCCATTCCAAACCCTAGCTAGGCACTGGAAGTGCAAACACCATCCTAACTCTTACCCTGGACCTTCAATGAACCAGTTTACTTTCAGGACTTTGTTCATTTGTTTTGGTTGAACAGATCAAGTTCCTCCAAATGTTCACTGCTCTCCTTTCACCAGAGGTAAAATCTCCTTCGTGCACTGTCTTCATATGTGGGATCTGCCACTCTCCTCAGACACCCTTCCCATCCTATCTCTGCAACTCTCTTCTAGTCTCTTCTTCATCTGCAAGGTTATTTTCCTTTTCTGACCTCCTTCTGACCTCTACAATATTACTTGGGTTAGGAGCGATTTCCAAAGTTCCAAATCTCTCCTAACCCAAAGAATACTGTAGAGGTCAGAAAGAGGTTCCTTGTCATTTATATTCTGCTCAAACCAAAAAAAAAAAAAAATGGAGTAAGTACTAGAAAACAGTATGAACTATCATACTGGGTACTGGACAATGGTATTAACTCTCCCTGAATCCTTCCCTAA
Organism: Cheracebus regulus; assembly: GCA_963574635.1. Classification (NCBI taxonomy): domain Eukaryota; kingdom Metazoa; phylum Chordata; class Mammalia; order Primates; family Pitheciidae; genus Cheracebus; species Cheracebus regulus. The sequence continues at coordinate 29,075 of CAUYQU010004403.1, forward strand.
TCCAGCTACTCTAATGTCATTGTTCCTTCCTCCATTCTCCCCAGAGTATTATTTCCAATATTCGTTATCATATTCTGCATCATAGTATTTGCTGCATGTCTAATTTGTCCTAAATTGTGAGGTCCCTGAGAGCAGAAATGTTATGTTATTTACCTTTGTCTCCATAGCATCTGACGCACAGCACACACTTAATAAGTGGTTTTTGAATTGAATTACTTATCACCTGACTGCTAAGACCATTATTAGGGTTACTTATCCCTTGAAGTAAATTTCTCCATCAACCTTTTTGAAAATAAAAACAATTGACATTTTTAATATATATACACATATATACATGTTTTTTATACAACACACACATATATAAAATGGAAAACTGATTTATATATATGAAAACATGTTTTCATATATGTAATATGTTTCATGTATAAATTATATATATGTATAAATATATATAAATGTCAGAGAGTTTTCCAAGGTTTTCAAAAAAAGCAGCCATCTCTGTGATCCTTTCCACCCCTGGCCTCATCTTCAGAGGCAAATACTTCAACTCCTACAGCTCTTCTTTCCCACTACTTGCTTCTGCATATGTAAACAGTATACAGTGATCTTTCTTAACCTTTCCCATGTTATTAGGTGGAAGATAAAGGTTGAACTTTTCGCATTCTTTCCTTTATCCCACACATACTTTACCTCCTTCTGAACTCCGATAGAGTTCAATTCAATTACTCCGCAGGTCCTCCACCCTCTCATTTCCATCTGGAACATTGCTCTTGGGGTCTGTTTCATAGCTGTCATCCTAGGATTCCCCCCTCACCATCATCTTTGCCATTTTTTTCAGTATTCTCCTAGGTTGATTTCCATGTTTCCTGAATCCCGGATATTTGTATTTTTGTGTTTATTTCTCCCTGTATTGCATCACATCTTCAGCACTTTTTCAATACATCCTTTATAACAAATAAGATTCACTCTTCAGGAACTGACATTTTCGAAAACTTGCATGTCTTTTGAAAACGTTTACTTCACTTTCATACATAATGGGAAGTTTGACTTAAAATAGAATTCTAGGTTAGAGACGACTATCACACGGAATTTGGCAGGCATCACCTGCCTTAAGAGGTTCCAGTGAAGTGCATGTAAAGCATCTTTTAGATTATGGAAAAAGGTGAATGTTTGCTTGTCTGAGGGATGCAAGACACAAATAATCCAGGTAAGGCAACTGGAGAGGCAATATTGGAGTGAATTCAGAAGATGGAGATGAATTTGAAAAATGAGGCAGATTTTCCAAATCATCGTTGATTCAACCATGACAGAACAGGGTAGTAACTGGGAAAGCCTGTGGAGAGCAATAGGATTGGAAGTAGAGACTTTTATGTGGAGCCAGAAAAAATGTCCTGGGACAAAATAATAAATAAAATAAACTACCTCCGGTTGCTTTCGACTTGGTGCCAGCAGCTGGTTTAGAGAGAACCTCTTCAAGGGCTGACCAAAGTCTTGACACCTGGACATTCTCCTACCCCAATTTCATTTTCTTAGAAGTTAGCTCAGCTCTCACTAATTCCTATATGATCTTAAAATATAGTATGGAATCACACCAGACAACAAGGCCACTTGTGTCTTCTTGCAACCAAGGACATTTTCAGTGTAGCAACTAAGGCCAAGAACAAAGAGCTCAAGCGTTTTTTCAAATTGTCCTTTCAACAGGATCCTTTAGTTCTGCAACATTAGACAGCTGCTATCCCTGAATGGGAAGATTGGGAACACTGGCCAGGACAGAAACAACCTATCTGGCTACTGAGAACTCCAAACAACCATCAAGTACCAAATTCCATGAAGATATAGAATTCCATCTGAATCCATGTACAATGATACCCATGTCTTCCTTGATGTGCTGCTCCATACTGCTGGAAAGTGTCTCTTTGGCTTTGGTGCTAATGCACGCTTGATCTTTCATAATCATTGTGACAGAGCTTCAGATTAATACCTTAAATGGCACCTAATGTGCCTTACCCATGCCTCACCACAGTCCAACAATGTTTCCTACTCAAGGACATAAGATGATATCAACAGTCAGAGACCATCAACTATTGCTGCTAAGTGTGCAAGGATCTCTTGCCTCTTCCAAAACAGGTGGGTTATATATTTGCTTTGAGCTTTAGACATTTATGTCGCAAAAAATGCACTGGAGAAAAAAAAAGGCATCCCTTAGTATTCTATGTAAAGTAAAGAAGAAAACTGAAGGAAGGTCATAAAAGGGATGTAAATATCTTCTGCCATGGCTCCTCCCTCTTTGCTGAAAGTTGCAAGGTTTGCCTACAGGCCTTGATTCACAAATTGTGGTCCACTTGCCAGTAGTGTCTGGTCCCCAGGGATCTTATTAGAAATTCAGAATCTCAGACTCCAATCCTCCTCAGTCAGAATCTTCATTTTTAACAAGATCCCTAGGTGATTCATATAAATATTAAAACCTGAGAATCACTGCTTATAGGGACATTGCATTGTAGTGGTAGGCACAGGATACTGATATGTTTCACTACTGCTGAAATGGTGAAGGTGATCATTTGGTTAAGGTGGTGTCTGCCAGTTTTCTCCACTGTAGTTACTTACTTCCCCTTTGTAATTAATAAGCATTTTATGCTGAGATACTTTAAACTACGCAAGTATTTTTGCCCCCAACTTTAACATCCATTGATGATAATAGACTGCAACAATTATTACTATGGTATTTGCCAAATAGTAATTTTAAAAATTTTTAATAGATATTTTTGAGAATCATTTTAAAATACATATATAACCCACAACTAGTTCTATTGTTAAAATCTTATATTAATGATATATTTGTTACAATTAGTGAACCAATATTGATACATTATTATTAACTAAAGTTCATAGTTTCAGATTTCCTTAGTTCTACTTAAGGTCCTTTTCTATTCCAGAATCTCACCCAGGATACTACATTACATTTAGCTGTCATGTCTCCATAGGTTCTTCTTAGCTTTAAAAGCTTCTCTGGCACCTGTTTTCACCACTCCTTCCTCATTTATAAATTGAAATTTAACTTAAAGAACTATCCCTTTTCTATCACTTATTTACATCTATATGGACTCATGGGTATTTATTTGTTCTCTGTGTTTTAAGTCATTACCAGCATTATCTGTTTTACTACACAGATGGACTCAGATGTGTTATTTGGGAACTTCCTCCAGTTAGCTGCTTGACATGTTTCCATCATTTTTGGAGTACTTCCTTACTTTCTGGCATTATTAAATGTTCTGGAATTCTTTGGTACTTTCCTGACCCCTTCTTGAAGGAGTCAAAAAAATTTCTCTGAGGAGTCAGAGTCCTTTAATTGGTGAATGATATTTAGAAACCAGGATCTGGGGCTGGGGGCTGGGTTTTCTTTTGTAACTGGGATATCATTACTTCCAGGCTCTCTTAGCAGTAGGGCTAAAAAATATATGTATATATACCAACCCATGCACACATATACATCTATATCTATTTCTACATATATTAAAAACCATGAGTTCATACTGATATCTCTGATTCTACCTAGCAGCATGGGTTTCTCTTCAGTAATAGTCCCTATTACTTATTCAGAAGCTCTTTCTCTAAAAATGAGAAACTAAGCTTTCATTATTTGTAGTAAATTTATTTATTTAGTCAGCATCATAATATATATTAAAAAGTTTCAGAATTGCTAATCCATCCCTCTGTGAAAAACAAATTTACTAACTAGAGCACAGTATTTGTGCACAGTTCTTTTTCTTTTTTTTTTTTTTTAAATCTTTCAGGATGCAGTTGAAATATTGTTTTCCAAGATAACATGTAGGTTAAATCTTTTCTTCCTCACCCCATATTGTGGTTATGTGGTTCATTTGTGATATAGCACAATTCATTTGCTGTTGTTTTTATTCCATTTTGGGGGTCTAGTGAAATTTTTTGTCTTATCAAAGGGTCCTACCTTCAATAAAGAGCTAAAAGCAGAGCTCATAAATGCCAGTATTCATTGGCATTGCAAAGTGTTCCATAAAGAGTGAGAGATATTTTGGCTTCTTTGATCAGTATATAATTATCAATATTTTTAAATTCATATCTTAATACAATCCAAAGAAGTACAGCCTAGTCTGGAAGAGAGAGGTATTTCTAATTTAGACTTGTCCTAAAACAATTATGTACCTTCTTTTAGTAATTTAATAAAATTTTTTAAGCTGAATTTATACATCCAAACAAAACTGGGTTAGAGGGAGAAGGAAGTGACAATCAATGATCCATCAATAATAAAACATATTAGATATTTATTGAAATTTTACAGTAGAGTCAAAAATAAGTATCATAGAAAGATCACAGACACCTAATGTTCTATATGGAAGAACAGGCAAGCATAAATCAAAAATGAATAATTTATAAAAGCAAAATACACATTCTTATGTTTTGGATGGCTAAAAGTCACCGGAACAGTCTGCATTTTTAGTGGACTAAAGGCAGAGGATCTTAAGCTCTGTTATAGTATTAACAGGGACTTATCACCTTTTCCCCTCAAAAAAGGTGGAAAATCTTCCTTAACTCAAGTGCCAACAGATAATGCACCCAGTCACAAATCCCAGCATGGTCCCTTAGGTCTCATCCAATGCCTCTAGGGTCACTCTTGTCTCTGTTCTTTCCTACTTGCATCTAAATCCCAGTAAATCTCTCCCCTGAGTAAAATGTATGGCAGTGATCTCTCATTTTCTCTACTGATAAAGAGAAAATGATTTACTAGAGCTCTAGAAACAAGTACAGATTTGTAAAGACATTTTAATGTGGTTCCAGTTTCTGAAGGAGCCCAGTTGCATAACAACCCTTCTCAGAGTTTGGATGTTGTTTTTTCCTTTATGTTATGTGAGATACCCCAGTGCATTCAATGGTTAATACTGTTTCAAAATATTTGTGGCTTCATGTAATATATTTGTATATACTATGTGAAGTATATCACACAGTATATCCTATTCATGCAGTCCATATTCCTTTAGGTAGCTTTTCTTTGAGCAATCACTCAGGGTCTCAGGTTTCTTCTAGCTTATGGCTCCATTTTGTTTTGGTGTTTGGAGCCTTCTCTATTCAGGGGCCAAACGGTAAAATACAATGGGATATTGCACATGGGAGGAATTCATGAGCCAGTCAGTGGTACATATATATTACTTCTGCCCACATTCCATTGGTGGAATTCAGTCATATTGTCATGCCCAAGTGCAGGAAGGCTGGGAAAAGAGCACAGCTGAGTACCCATAGGAAAGGAGCAATGGTCTGGAGAACAGCCAGTCTGTCTTTACCATAGCTCAAGAACTCCCATTGCAAAAATTATATTTTGCTTAAACTCACTTGATTTGGTATATTGTCACTTGCAACCAAGGGTACGGACTAGTATGTGTCTTAGGTATAGTAATACAGATTTGACCAAGAGCAAGTACTAAATTCCTCAGGTGAACATTTAGGTAATTGCAGTATAGATTTCATTATTCTTTTTTGTTGTCAAAAAAAAAAAAAACAAGAACATGAGGTAAGAGACAAAAGAGACGGTGAACATACAATGAAAAGGTTCACAGTATCCAGCATAGTATTAAAAATCTGTCACTTCTTCTAAGGGTTAAACTTTTTCTCTACCCACTGACATACAATTCTGTCTTATGGAGGTGATGGGATTTATTACTTTCTATCAATGTACTCAGAGGTTTTATAAACTCTTCCAAGTTATTTTACACAACTCTCTTCATATACCAGTGGTTATTATATTTGTCCATGAACTAAAATAAGGAGGTTATTTAAAATATGAATCCCTAGGCAAAAACTCTAATCAGTCATCAGTTGAGGTTAGGACTGTGTATCTGCATTTATTTAATGCCAGAGGTGATTTTGACATGCAGCTAATTTGAAGAACTATTATCACAGGATATAAGAATAAATGTGAATCTTCTCTTAGCAATAACCACATATTTCCAATAGTTTCTCAAGTTAAACTTATACTTTAAATAATTAAAACATTGGTTTATAAGAACCCAATGGAAGACATTCAAAAATATCTATGACAATTGTTTTCATAAGATAGATGGTAGGCACTATGAATGTAGGGATGCCGCTGGCTGAACTGAGCTGTGTAGGTTCATGGGGCAATATTATTTGACCTTGCCCTGGTAAGTGGGTAGACTCTAATAAGAGCACAGAAGAGACCATTTCAGACAAGTGGAAGCAGCAAAAACAGTCACAGTTGGGAAAGCAGCAGGCAGAGACAAGGGATAAGAAGCAGGCCAGCCTAGCTAGTGCAGAAACAATGAAGGAAAAATCCAGGGCAGCATAACAACATTCTAAACTGTGCACTGTGAGCTCAAAGTGCTATGGAAATTCCAAAAGGAGAGTCATTTGGTTAGAACAGCCAAGAAGACTTCATGAAGAAAGCAGAACTTGAGCTGGGTCATGAAGGACAAGTAGGATTCTGTTAACCAGAGAGGAAAGGGGAAAAAATTATTTTTATTTTGATGTTTCTAAAATCCAGCTGACAAAATAAAACACTACCTGGCTGAAATATTCTATTTTTTGTGTAGATGTATTAAGGTCTTATGTGTAAAGTCTGACTATTGTAAAATTTCATAATTTTATTATATAATTTGTTTAAATGTCTATTTACCACATAAGACCTGAGTCAGCTTTTAGTGATTTTTTTAAATATTTTTAAAAACTAAATCAAGAAAAAATACAAATAAAAATAAGCATTAAGAAAACAGAGAGGAACACAAATATACAAGCATGTAAGTAGAATATATAACATAGCTTAGTTTCTGTTAGCCATAATTTTTCTCAGAGTGTCCAGGAAATTCAAGCAAAAACAGAAACTCAATGAGTTACACAATTCTCAATATCTCTAAGAAGAAATTATACTAATTTTTCATGGGAAGAAAAATTTAGTCTGCACCTAACAGCAGAAGAAATGTATCAGCTGCTTTTAAATATTGAACCCTGTCATCGCCAATGGACTTTTATATGTTTTCTTTATTGCAACCACAGAAGATAAGCAAATCACAGAAGCTGTGCAACTGGTAGACCCATCACAGCTTCTTCGGTGTACTTCATGACACATCAATCGTTCACCCATAGAGAGCCAAAGCAAACTTGATTTTCAATATTTTCCCTGCTGCTAGCCCTAAAACCCTGGAGGAACCAGGGTCATCAGAAAGGAATGTTTCTGATGTGTCTATACAGAGTTGGTTCAGCTGCTTTGATTTAATTAACAACCAGTCGATTCAATCAATTAACAATTTGATTCCATGAAAAACATTCCATCAAAATTTAGTAATATGAAAATGAAGTAACTCACTCATATCCCAGATTTTTATCTATTCATATGGCTATGTCGGCCATGCAGAGAAAGCTTTTTTTCTCTTCCTATTTTTTTTTAGTTCAGTTCTGAATATGCCTGAGGAGTGACTAATTATCTGATGATAATGATTAACATCTGCACTATGTTTTCAGAACTTCTTCACAAGTATAGCCATCCTGTGAGGTTGTGTTTTCACCTGTGAAACAGGAGGTTCAATGACTTGACAAAAGTCTAAGATGTAGTGATTAATAGAGAGGAGGAAGTATGGTGTTATACAAAAAGCTTTGGAGTCACATTAAACAAGAGTTTATTTTCCAAATCCTATATTTACTGGTAGGGTGGCTTGATATCATCTGCCCAGTTCCAAATTGGAAACTCTATACTCTCAACATTGGTTTCCACCTTTGGCCCTTCAGATTTACTTTTTATTTTCATTCTCACTTGAAAGATGGTCTTTGACTCTATTCTTACGATTTTGGACTGTGCCAGCTCCCCTGGCTTCAGCATCTTCTTATTGTCTTGAATCACAACACCTGTCCAGCTGTCTAGTTCCATCCATATGGAACTCAACCCTTAGGCTGGTCCCTTAGCTAGAGCAGCCCAAACTACCTGCAAGACATCCACACACAACACAGGCAATTCCCACAAGCAGTAAAAAGTAGCACAGGACTCATACCAGATGTCAGGGCACAGGGAAAGTCTGAGGCAAAGAAAAAAAGAAGACCAAGGCACAGATATATAATATACATTGATATATCTCCAAAACAACACAAGTCCCTTACCCTGGAGAAAAAAAAAGAAAAAAGAAAAAACTGTGTTTACATGGATTTCAAGTGAGAGTCTGTAAGCAACATCTCATAAGCAAATGCAAATACAAAATATTCTCTGCTTCTGTTTACTTTCTCAAATTAATAGACAAATCACTTTCCACCAGCGGGAGGTACACATTTTAAATCATGCTATGAATTGCTTCATAGAAATAGAACCATATGGTATTTAGCCCTTATTCCAGTGTTGCAGTCTTACTTTTTTTCCCTAAATCTAATGACAAGATCAGGTTTTGGGAATCTTTCATTAAAGTGCTACCAATGAATAAATTGAGTGACACTGGATGGTGGCAGAGATAATTAAAACAAAGCTACTTGGTGAGCTATATTTATCTGTCATATGGGCTGATTTATAAGCCTTCTACAAGAGGTAATTTAATGGCTGTTTAATAGAAGGTGGCTTGATAAAATACCAGCAGATGGTATTATGGGTAATGACCCAGGCTATAATGATTTTAGTAATGGCATGTCTTATTTATTTGCCTGTACTCAAAGACTAAACTTGCATAGATGGACACACACAAAGAGAGAGAGACGTTGTCTTAGGGTGGACTAAGCTGTCTAAAAGCCTTTAAGAGAATGTAAAAACATTGGCCTTGATTAAATAATCAAAATACATAAAACTCAAGAAAGAAGCCAAAAGTGGAGATTATAATGATAATAGTGATGATGAGAGTGATCATGATGGTGACGATGATGACAATAAAATCCAAACAGAAATTATTTGGCATCTCCGTTCTGACCTGCCTTGGTTTTCCATCAAAAAGTACATGGCATCTTCCTAGAGAATGTTTCTGTGTTTTAATCATTTCCAGTAAGTTTCAAAGAGATCTGCAGTCATTCACTGCCCAAAACTACGAAGATAAATGGTTTACTCCTTCAAATAACCCTTCAGTATCCATGCCCAGCAAAAGCAAAGTTGAAAAGCAGTAAAGACTAACACAGGACTCAGATCAAACAGCATCTCCCTTACTGAGTGATTTATCTTGATCTCTATTGTCTCAGTCACATAACCAGCAGCTACAGCCAAGTGTGGGTAGATCCCTCCAAATCTGCAGGTGTAAAACTGTAAATGGGAGTTTTACTTAAAAGAAAATGACCAAGTCAACTGCAATGGCCTTCTGCCTACTGTTTCATTGTAAGTACCAGTAGAGCATGAGGCCCAAAAGTCTGGGTGGAACCTAGGGGGTCAGTCAGGAGCCAGAGGCCAAGACACAGGAGGGGAAGTCCTCAATGACTGACTTTCTTGGCCATTGTGGACAATGAGATTAAGGAGTTTCAAGAACCCATTCTCTCTTATGCCCCGGCCAGAACTAAGTCAGTTTAGGCACCCTGTATGACCAGTGTTTCACAGTGGAAATACCAGCGCATTATTTCAAGAAAGTTGAGCTTGCCTCTGACCTCTGCTCCTCGTGTCCCAGACAGCACTGCTTGCCTCTGGCCATGATGAGAAGATCTGTGAGCTCATTTCTGGGCAACGTTTCTATGGAATGGAGACAGGGTCCACTGGGGCTAGTATGTGAGGAAAATTTCAGGACCTTGCTTCCTAAGAGAGCTGGGAAAGACATTATTAGGTGTTGAGAAGAGCAGCCTGGGGGCTTTTTAAATAAAATAATTTTAAAAAAGCAAAATAGAATTTTCCCAGGAAAACTTGACTTGGACATACTTTCTGTGGGTGGAACAGCAGACACTAGCACTGACCTTGCTGGCCAGCTTGGGATAGGCAAAACTCATCATCTGGGCCCTTAGTAAGCACCATCAGTTCCCATGATCCCCCTGGACTCCCCTGTATACCAATTCTAGGTTTTCCCTCTCATGGGGTAGTCTAGCCTGTCCCCATTCTCACTACCCTAAAATAACAAGCTGGTTTTCTAAGCTTTCCAATACGGTAGCCACTAGCCACTAGTCACATCTGAAATGTTGCTAGCCTGAAGTGGAATGTGGTGTAAATATAAAATATGTAATAGATTTCCAAGATTTGGTACAAGAAAAGAATGTAAAATATCACACCAAAATGTTTTCCTACTGATTACATGTTGAGATGAAAATATTTTTGATATATTAGGTTAAATAAAATATATTATTAAAATTAACTTCAACTGTTTTTCTTTCCTTCTTTTAAAATGTGATTACTATAAATTTTAAAATTACATTTATGGCTTGCATTCAGGGCTCACATTATATTTCTATCGGACTACACTGTTCTCTGTTCTCAGGACTCTTATTTCTGATATATCAATTTACCCTTGACAATGACAAGGGTGAACATTCTCAAAGGACATACTTGCTTTTAACAGGAGTTAGTGGAAAGAGGTATGCAAGAGAACAGGTAATTCCCTTAATATTAGAGTATGCTTTCTTCTTGTTCATTCTGGCAAACTCTTATTCATCCATCAAGACCCAGATCATATGTTCCCTCTACCAGGAAGCTTTCCCTAACTCTCCCAGGCAGAAATAGTTACTCCTTTTTGAACTGTCTTGGCCCTACAAATATTTACCAGCAAACTCTAAATTAAACCATCAGGTTCCTTTAATTTACATGTCTCCCCTTCTAAGCTGTGAACTCCTCCAAAGTGGGAACTGAGTCTTACTAATTTTAATAATAATAATGCTGTAATTATCATATGAAAATGTCTTCTCATACCCTAATTTATTCCTTTATAAGTTTATACATTCATCCTTACGTAAAGCTTTCTAAGCCCCTTAATCAGCACAGGAATCTCTCCACACCCCTCATTCTTATTCTTCAGATAGTCCATGTTGATGAGGCTGAGGCTTGGAGTGTGATTTCACCTTATGAACTGCCAACCCATCGATTTCCAATGCATTAATCCAGAAATAACTGTATCAGTGACAATTGAAGGCAACGTTTTAATTATGTCCTTGACTCTCCTGCCTGCCTAAATGCCCTGGGTTTATCTCTCCTGGTATGTGTTACCTGTACTTCTATCTGGGTCAGCGTTGTCTCCCATTCTGGCATTGTTCCCCCACTTTCTTTCTTTCTAGTGGTGTTCTCAGGATTCTGTTGTAAAGTGTCTCCTCACCACACCCCTGTGAATACTTTCCTGCTTTGAAATGCAATGTTTATTACATTGTTTGGGTGTTGACTCTCCTCAAAGCCAATAGTATATGGGATTCATTAAGAAGATGATAAAACTGTGCTCCCAAGACTTAATTATTTAACAAGAAGAGTATACCCTTTCCTGTTTCCTGAAAACTGTCAGCCTAAAGGCTGACAAATCAAGTGAACCTTCTAACACATCCAACCCAGGGTGTCCTTTTGATTCTGCCTGTAGTTTTGTTGGTCTCTGTCATGTCTAGAGATGTTCTGTGTGTACATGAAGTAGTCAGGACTGGCTTAGATGGCTGGAGGCATTTGCCTCCTCCATCAGCTCCCCATGAGATACCAGGAACTGTCCTTCTCCAGTATTCGGCACCCCCCTTTCTAAGGAGTGCTGTATGAACAACCCATACCATTTGGCTTTTGAAAAAGAAGGTTCCAGCTTTTGTAAGCAGTGGTCTCAAAAGAGGAGACAGCCTCAGTGTTCTTGTGAAATGGACATAGTTAAGACACCATCTTCAATCATCATTGAGATTATAAAAACAAACCAGGTTGCCAAACAATCATCATCAAGTTAGTGAAAACAAATGAAAGGCGTTTTTGAAAAGTACCAGACTTTTGCTAGTCTTGAGAAGGTAATGACAAGACATTCAATACGATTTTTAAAGAAAAAAATGGAAATCTAATTTATGCAATCTTCATCTTTTAAATATGAGATTGCACAACTGTGGAACTTTAATCCTTAATTTCCTTGTCTCATTCTTATTTTTCAGATCCATTGGAATAGTTTAGAGATAAAAATTTAGACTGCATGGAATACTCCCAGACCTCCCACTTTGCTTGAATAACATCTATCACTTCTTCCCTTCAGGGCTTGGACACCACTCCTACTGGGAAGCATTCTCTGATCTCTCAAGATGGATAAAGAAGTTCACCTCTGTGTGCCTGGTTTTCAGTATATCTGATCCACATAGGTACTCAGGAAATGTTTGTTGAGTGAATGAATGAAGGAATGAATGGTAGCAAGAAATACTTGACTTGGAGATCAGGTTCTAGCTCTGCCATTTATCAAAGCCATTGACTTTTCTGAGTCTTGGGTGCTCAACTGCAAAATGGAGATAACTGTTTCTACTTCATGGAGCTTTCTGAGGGCGAGTAAGGTTATGAGTGTGAAAGCATTTTGCAAATTGCAATGCAGCACAAAACTGGAAGCAACAGATTGAGTCCCTTTTTCTTTTATCTACATAGATGCTATGAGAGCTTAAATATTTAATATAATGCAACATCTGGGCACATGAGCCAAAATTATAGGGGAAGCAGATTGGAGTCAGCCTGCCAACCATGTACCATACTTGGTACAATTCCACAGTGAACTACATGTACTCTGTGGCTGATATGCAGAGAATTTCTTCTGGGAAATTCAGGTAGCCCAGTTTAAAGGTCCCTAGATATCAGAGCCACAGAAGAGCAAGCACTGCATAAAAGAGATGGCTTCATGCCTCTCATTACCTGTGCTGCTTTTCACAGAGAACAACAACCAAATTTTGAGACCGTAGGTTGGTGGGACAGCTGTGATGCACTGTATAAATGTTTTAATATCTTTTTCAAATTACTGGGTTGAGTATGATGTAAATTTTATTATCTTACCTTCCCATGAAGCTATTCGAATGAAGTGTAATCAGAAGAGTGAAAATGATGCATATAGAATCTTGTTCACTGCCCTCTGAATTCAGCATAGCATCTAGAATGAGCTAGAAGAACTGACTGTAAAAGAAAGGAAAGAAAAAATTAGTTAACTGGAGAAATTTGAATTTGAACCTTGCTCCAAGGGGCTTGTGGATATGATTGATAAGTTATTGTTGATCTTATTTAAGTTATCAGTATTTATGAGGTAGGCACTGAGTTGTCAAACAGAGCTTAGTATGAGGATAGCTGCAGAAAGAAAACCAAGCCAAGATTCCTCACTCAAATTTGTCATATGTTATCTGAATAGCCTTGGCAATCTGTATTAAATCTCATGAGAGATGAAAGGTCAACATGATGCAAAATCTAGTAAAGTCAATTATCAAATCTTAAAGATAAAACATTAAGTTCTCCCAAGCATAACCTAACCTGAGTATATTTGTGATTGTTACAAGGAATAGAGACCTAACTAGCTTATGCACTTTATTAATTTATTTAATTAAATTGTGAGACAGAGTTTCACTCTTGTTGCCTAGGCTGGAGTGCAATGGCATGATCTTGGCTCACTGCAACCTCCTGCCTCCCGGGTTCAAGTGATTCTCCTGCCTAAGCCTCCCTACTAGCTGGGATTGCAGGCACATGCCACCAAGTCTGGCTAAAAAAATTTATACTATAAGAAAGCAAAGGAAAGTTTACTGACAGCTGAAAGAAGATAAAGAAGAGAAAAGCCATACAAGGACAAGAATGGGAACTGGAAAGCCCAGGAGGAGGGCAAGTTTTTGTTTCTCCTGGGCACCATGGCCATGTGCATCTTTGCCTCTTCTGTATCCTTTGTATTTTGATTGGCCTCCTTTGGTCACATATGGTCCCATATGGCATTTAAGACAATGCACCACCACTACTCTCTAGTGCAAGCTTGTCTAATCCATGGCCCATGAGCCGCATGCAGCCCAGGATGGCTTTGAATGCAGCCCAACACAAATTCGTAAACTTTAAAACATTATTTAAAAAAAATTTTTTTAGCTCATTGCTATCATTAGTTTTAGTGTATTTTATGTGTAGTCCAAGACAATTCTTCTTATTCCAACCCAGCCCATGGAAGCCAAAAGATTGGACACCCCTGCTCTAGTGCCAGGAAACACTGGTTCATTTACCTCCCCTTTGATCCAATCAGTTATAGCCATTACATACAGGGTCACATAATAAAAGAAGGCAGAAAAGTTCTGTGTAGAGCCAGAGATACAAAAGTCACGTAAGTGGTTAAGTCTACCCTTTGAGGGCCATTCTGGGTCTATGAGTGGTGCTCAGCTTGTGGGAAAAGGCATGGTTAAGGAGGAGCATGAGGACGGTGGTCTTCTTCATTTAAGAACCACACCAATAAAGCAGAAAACCAGGGAAAGCCAAAGTGTGATACACCTCCTCCTTTTTCCTGGTGCTTCCCATGACGAGCTGCTAAAGGAAATGGTGATTAGAGTCTACTATGAGTCACAAAGGGATAGGAAGATTCCTCAAATGGGTCTCTAATTGTGGTTTGGGAGAAAGCCTTGTTAAAAATCCGTGCCTAATTTTTCCCTTACCAGCCAGTATGTTCAGCATACTAGGACCAGTAACTAAAATATTAAGACATTCCTTGATTCTAATTTACCTTTAATTGCTCTGCTTGTTTCCTCAGCTTGCACTCTACACGGGGTTGAATGGCCCCTATGGACTGCATGATTCATGGCAAAAGTATAAAGAAAACTTCATATTGTGGCCCACCCATTTTCTTTTCCCACACTGTCATTTTTCACCACAAAGAGCCTTAGGCCAATGAAGTGGACACTGAAACCTATCTCAACCCATATTTCTCCTCCAAAACAATCACCTCTTAACTATTACTTGGGTCAGGAAAAACACAGCAACAGCACAGCATACTCTTGGGAGGACCAACTGGGGAAGAGGGCTGAGCACGCCTTGAGAACTGGCTTCAGCATCTCAGCTTCCTAGAGGAGCGTAGAAGTGGGACAGCTCTAGGGTAGGGGAGCGTTCTGCAGACTCCGCACACCTATGAGAAAGGCCAACCCTCTAAAGTTTCAAGCCCAGAGCAGAGACCTTAGTTGCTAGGGTCTAAAAGCAGTTCTGGCTGGAAATGTCAGAAATCACCTAGTGACTCTTGGACCTCAGTAGGATCTTTCGCATTGGAATTGGAGCTATGCTTACAATCTCTTGGCAGGGAAGGAAGCAGGCATGGTGTGGGTTACTGGCCACAGAAGACAAGGGATTCTCTATTGCTTTCTGCCCATTTGCTGTCAAAGAAGGGAAGGATGATTCAATGAGACTATTACAAGTCCCAAAGCAGACTTTTTAAGTACAGTTTAGTTAAAACGCAAGATATGATTTGCACCCATTATCTCGTAAAAATCCCAACAGTGTGATATGTCTTCAGCACCAGAAACATATTTAAAATCAAATTCATGATCCTTTTTTCTAAACCTTCCCGTCTTCTTGCTTTCCTTCACTATCCCACCCCTGCTGTGAGTACCAATTTATCTCAATAACTTTGATTCCATATGCCTTTGGCTTCTCTCTTTCAGGTACTCTCTGTCATTGAATACTGCCACCAAGTCCCTTTGATTGCTCCTTTCTCTCATCATATGTCCTCTTCTCTTTCCTATCCCTTCTGCAAGATACAGTTCTGACCCTTATTACTTCCTGTCTAGACAATTACAATAAATTCCCGTCAGTTTTCCACTCAAGTCCAACCCAAACAATAACAATACTTCTGTCTTAATTTTAAAAGCTTCAGTGGCTCCCCATTGACTAAAGAATGCACCCAAAACTCTTACCCTGGTATTCAAGTCCTTCATCACTGCAGCCTTTGCTAAACCCTCTCCATGACATTTTTTGCCATGGAGAATGGTTTTTGTTGTTGTTGTTATTTTTTAAACAATCCCAGGTAACTGTAGGAAATTTGTGCAGAAAATCATGATAAATGATATAAATCTCATTGCTGCTTTCTCTAGTCAGAGATATGTTGTTCTATCTACCTGTGTCCTTATTTACAAAAGTAGAGACATCCTGGTTTCTTTCATTTGATGGTATATCAAGAGTATATCACAGTAGCATTTTTCTGTATTTAAAAATAATTTTTGCTTGTTTATTATCATTTGCTACACTGACTCAAAAATAACTTGTTTTTATTATATAATTAATCTGCATTTATTGTAAAATGTAAGATACAAACAAGTCAGTCAATGTATTTCACACTTAGATAACATACAACTAACCATTGTTGACATTTTAGTATATAAAGTTACTGCTATTTTTTAAATACTATATCATAAGATTGATCTGAGGTTATCTTTTCTCTCTTTTTTTCCCCTAGTGATTTGGAAGGTTTACATAATGTTTTCTTTCTAGCAATGATGAACTAATTAACTTCTATCTTAAAAAAAGATAACAGAATCTAGTTTCTTTAGTTATTAGAATGGAGAATGAAAAGTATCCTTAAATTCCCCAATGTATTACATGACATGATTTTATTTTATTACTCTTTCATTTCTTCATCAATTTCCCAGTTTTTATTACATAATCTCAGTTGAGTTTTTAAACCAAATTACTATCACTTTTATCATGTAATTTCTCTTTTAAAAATTATTTTTATATGCAAAATGTTTTATCACCCCCAAATTATTGCTGAATAGTTTTATAGCTCAATACTAATTTCTTTTTTTTCTTTTGAGACACTCAGATACTCAGGCTGGAGTGCAGAGGTGTGATCACAACTCACTGCAACAGTGATTTCCTGGGCTCAGTTGATTCTCCCACCTCAGCCTCCCAACTAGGTGGGACTATAGGTGCATGCCCCCATGCCTGGCTAATTTTTGTATTTTTGTAGAGACAGGGTCTCATGTTGCCCAAGCTGGTCTCAAACTCCTGTGCTCAAGTGATCTGCCTGCCTCCGCCTCCCTCCCAACTCTCTTATTGTTGAGTTCATGATTTTGTCTTAACTTTCACTTTCTTTCCCAGAATGTATGTGCAAGTAATTTCTTTTTTCAGGAATTATACACTTATAACTTACTCTCCTAGCCCATGAAAATTTGAAATATATTTTCCTTGCCCAAATAGGTATATATTTATATAAATATATATATAAATATATATACGTAGTCTTGTGTAACAATTCTTTAAAATTCAAAACATGCTCGCTTATTCTCCATTTCTATTATCTTTAGTATTCTGGAGAAGTGCAATGCCAGTCTCATCTTAGGTATTTTTTAACCTAACTTATTCCAATTAGCTTCTATACTTTTAAGTTTACTTCATTTTTGATTTTTAAAAATTCAACAAGCTATAAATAGGTGTTGATATATTTCTATTAAAATTATCTGAATAATGGGTGAATCCTCTCAAAGACTTTAGCTGTCAGTTCAGAACAATTTTTTTCTTTTATTTCTTTGCTTATTCTTTCTGTTTTGCTACTGTGCATTTTATGTGTGGATTTTTTTTCTACATTTGCACTTATGTGTGGATTTTTTTTCTAAATTTGTATTTAATCTTTACTTTTTTTCTCTCTCATGAATTCCAATTTTTTTAATTCCCTTGGTTCTTGGATAAATGTTTAGTTTCAAACATCTGAAACAGTTTTCAGAGTATTCAATCAACTTTTCACTGCCTCCTTTTAAGTATTCAATTTTAAAATTCTTATGAAATCTTTCTTGATTTCAGAATATTCATTTTTCACAACTGATGCTCAATATTTATACCTGTGACAACTTACTGAATCATGTCAATAATAGGAATGAGAATACTTCTAACTTTTTTTCTTCCACTGAAGAAAAGATAAAACCACCCTTTTGAATTACAGCATTATTTTTTATGTGCATGGCCTTATGTCCTTATTTATACATCCTCATAGCTGAAGAAAGAAAGTCAATCATACTTGACCTCTGCTAGAACAGTAGAAACCAAAGGAGATAGCATTTCCTCCACATCCCTAAGATAAAAGCTTTTGATCTTCTGATTATTTTCCCTTCGTAACTTCTCACCTAAGTTGGTCCTTCCTCTAAATTAGAGTCCCATCAGTATGTTCTGCCAAGTTCTCCTTTAATCTCCACCCCTCCAAGGACAGAGTACCTGTTCTTCACCGGAGGTGAATTTTTTTGGGGGGTGGGGGGGTGGGGGACAGAGTCTCACTCCTTCACCAGGCGACAGGCTGGAGTGCAGTGGCGTGACCTTGGCTCACTGCAACCTCCGCCTCCCAGGTTCAAGCAATTCTCCTGCCTCAGTCTCCTGAGTACTTGGGACTACAGGCATGCGCCACCACACCCAACTAATTTTTCTGTATTTTTAGTAGAGACGAGGTTTCACCATGTTGGCCAGGATGGTCTCAATCTCTTGACCTCTTGATCCGCCCGCCTTGGCCTTCCAAAGAGCCGGGATTACAGGCGTGAGCCACCGCGCCAGGCCTGGGAGGTGAAATTTTAGGTCGTTCTTCTATGGTTTATTTCATCTGTCCTTCTTTGAACTTTAGCTGAAATTTCTTGATGTTTTTAGAAGGTAGATATCATAATTTCTAGTTTTACCACATTTTTGCATGACCTTAACCTATTGCAATCTGGTGATGGGGAAGTTGTATACCTCTGTGAATGCCACCATCCTTTTAAAACCTTGCTTTTCAACCTTTTATCTCTTCCATAATTTTCCATCAATATCTTTACTATATGTCCTATGCTTTCTGCGAAGTATGTGTTTTCTCAAGTTGTGTTTTGCTCCAGGAAAATCATTCCTAACATTTCTTCTCAACCTGCCTCTTCCTGTGAAAATAACCAAAAAGCAAGCAATTTTCAACTAGGGCATTAACAAAAGTGTTCATGAATGAGGTAATATAAAACTCTCTCCATGTGTGCTCTCACATGTTTGTTCATGTACATTAAAAGCTACCATGACTGACAGCCATATATGGTTATATTTTATTTCCTCAATTACAAAATTCAGTCCTTGAGAACAGGAATAATGCTTTGTTCATGTTTATTTCCTCTACAAGGCACAAAAAGAAACTTTTACCTAGCAAGGGCTCCAAAAAGAAGTGTAAGTTTAGGGTAAGTTTTTTGGCTATCATTTATTATACACTCCATATCATTATATATTGTATTTCTAGTCCATTCAACAAATCTCAGAGTTAATTATTATTTCTTTTTGTAAAAGAGGTATCTGAGGCACAGACAAGATTAATAACTTTAAAGTCATCCAGTTAGTGACTGAAAAGGGACTCACACCCAAGCCTGATTCCAAGGCCCATGTGATTTTCTGCCACACCATTCTGATTCAATTAAATGTTAATTAAGTTGGAATGACCTCACCAGGCAGAAAACTTGTAGAAGGAATGTAATTGGGTTAGATATGAAACATTCCTCCCTCACCGAATCCACTTTATAGGCTCATTGATTAAAAATGGGGAATAGACACCAAGATTTTTACTGAATTGCTTGGTATACTACTTCTGATGCCCTTACTAGATATCTCTTTTCTTCTCCTAAATAATTTGACAATTATCTGATTTTAAGCTGTATAAAATAACTTACCCATATTATACCTTGAAAATCTGAAGTCAAATACACTCAAGAATATTGTTTTCTTCATGTCACAACTACAATATCATCCTAGAACACTAAACCTGTACATATTGCAACCCAGCTCTATTAGGCTTGATCTATCTTTTATAAAGTCAGAAGAAAACTAGTGTACTGCAACTGTTGTTCACTGACCAGAAAAGTAGGAATTGAGGATGATAAGGGCATAAAAATTCCTTTAAAGCATAAACTGACAGCCCATGGGCCAAGTCCAACTTGCTCTTATGTTTTGTTTGGAGTGAACAGTATTTTAAAGCTATTTGACTTTATAGCCAATATTTAAAAGTTTAAAATTCACATAAAAATCAGATTTCTGGCTTATTTAAAAAATAAAATATGAAGATCTGATCTCACTGGAGTTGCATTCCTGCATGAAAACTATCTACTGGCTATATTTTATTTCCCCAATTTAAGTTGAGTAGCAGAAGGGATGGCTAGTCCCTCCAACTATGGGCCAGTGAGTGTGGAGCATACAACATATGTGAAGCAAATACCAAATAGAGAGAATTAAGGCTGTGGGAGATCTTAGAAAAATTTACTCAGCCTTTTTATTCAGAAAGGTGATATGATATAACCCAGGGTCACATAAGGTGGTGAACAGCAGAGCTACAACAAAGAGCTAAACCACTCAGGTCATCATTCTGTTTGTCAACAAACTTCATAATGAAACAAGGATCTCTCATGAAATTACATTATTTAGTAATTTAAAAATGAAGTGTATGATAAAAAATCTGCCTGCTATTATCATATTTCTTTGGCCTCTCATATTTCTCTATTTGCGTTAGTGCATTATCTTATTGAACAACAAATAAACCCTTTGCAATAGCAATGCCAATTTACTTGTGTGGCTATATATCAATATCATTTTGAAATGATGATGATACATGGTCACACAAGTAAATATATTGTACAAGATACATTGTACAAGATCCAGATTCTATAAACATAAGTGTTGGTCCTTAATATAAGTATACATTAATTTGTTCACTTATTCAACAAATACTTATTGAGCACCTAACACGTTAAGGGAACTATATTGGTAACTCACTAAAGATAAAAAGAATGAACAAGACAAATAAGATCTCTGCCTCCATAGTCATAGATTAACAGCACCATAGTCACAGAATCACCAACAGTGAGTAAACTAAACATGTGCTTCTCCAGATCTAAAGCAGAATTTCTTTATAGTTTATAGAGGACAGCAAATGTAACACACATAATCCATGATTTTAAAAAAACTCAATATTACCAGTGGCAAATTAGAATCAGAGACTCAAAGTCTGTAAATTAATGAATCCAATGGTAAAACAAATTCTCTGGAACTGAGTTAAAACACTAACTTTTAATCATCTACATTTCTAGCCAATACACATGTAGATGATTAAAAGTTAGTTTAATTTCTCTCGATTAGTTTCTCTGTTTGAAGGTTAATTTTAAAGCATACCTCTGATGCAAGAATATTAATATTTGAAAAAAAATTCTTGGCTACCTATAAATTCTCAGATAGATAGATTGTCTTCTAAATATGCATGATGAATCAGAATTCACTGCACTTGGTGGCAGCTGTAGGAAAGATGAATTATTTTTTGTTTTTGTTTTTGTTTTTATTTCCCAGGGAACAGTCCTCTCTCCGCAAAATTTACTCTAATAAACATGTATTGAGCACTATTAATCAGGCACTGTGTTTATCACTGGAAGAATAGAAAGATGACTACAAGATTTTTACTTTCCTATATTAAATCTTCATCAAAGATGGGAATTAAGACAGATAGAAAATAGTTAATGCTTAGCTATGTGTTGTATTTGTGTTCTAAAAAAAAACAGAAAATAAACATAATATATACCTTAAAATGGAAGAAAACAGTGATAAAAGTCAAGGTGAGCTTCAAGGGCTCAATAAGCATTGAGGAACCAGCAGCAACTGCAGAGGAAGGAGTGAACATCTCAGAGCACTGCAAGATTAAAACCGCACCAGACACAGAGAACTAAGATTTTTTTTTATTGTCGAAATTAAACCCCACTATACCCCCAAAAGGGAGAGAAAGATGGCTAGGATAAAATAACCAATTTGTTTTAAAAATATAAAAAATGAAGTTAACCAAAAGAAACTAAAGATAAATAAAGAAAGAAGGGGAATTTAGTGGCTTGGTTAGCTAGACTGTATTCAAGTATGGCCTGATTTAGGTACTGAGATAATGTCATCAGAAAACCCTCTCTCTCAGCTCTCAGCTCTGCTTTTTTGTGTGCTGTCTTTCATCTCATTCCCTAAATTCAGCCGACAATGAAATCTCTCCTTTCTTTTCCTCATCCATATGTTTGTTACCTGACTCATATATTTAGGCAATTAATTATATTTAGTGAATACCCACTTAAATATAATAGATAAATTGAGTAGGTATCTATTTTTCTTTTTTCTTTTTTCTTTTTTTTTTTTTTTTTTTTTAGCTGGTGGCTTGCTCGGTTGCCCCGCCTGGAGTGCAATG
>CAUYQU010004404.1:0-17319 GCA_963574635.1 Cheracebus regulus
GCCACAACTGTGCCATTCCACTCCAGCCTAGGCAACAAGAACAAAACTCTATCTGAAAAAAAAAAAAAAAAAAAAAAAGAAATGGGGATTAAGAGTTGGAACATCCGAAAATTGAATTGATTTTACCCAAATTACCCACCAAGCAACGTGTGGCCAATTTATTTAAGTTATTAACACACCAATTTTTAAATAATTTAAATAAATTGCCCAAAGCTGCCGTGGTGGTAAATAGTGGAACAAGAATTAAAATTTAGGAATGTCTCACTCCTAAATCCACATTCCTTTTTTTTTTTTTTTTTTTTTTTCAGATAGAGTTTTGTTCTTGTTGCCTAGGCTGGAGTGGAATGGCACAGTTGTGGCTCACCACAACCTCTGCCCCTGGGTTTAAGCGATTCTCCTGCCTCAGCCTCCTGTGTAGCTGAGATTACAGGCATGTACCACCACGGCTGGCTAATTTTTTATATTTTTAATAGAGACAGGATTTCTCCATGTTGATCAAGCTGGTCTCAAACTGCTGACCTCAGGTGATCCGCCCACCTCGGTCTCCCAAAGTGCTGGGATTACAGGTGTGAGCCACCACGCCCCACCTTAAATCCATATTCTTAACCATGGAGTTAAGAATATGGTTTTAAGAATATGGAGGATATTCTTAACATGTCCTCTCCTTGGATTCCCAGATTCCTCCAGGAACTTTTCTTTCTACTTCCTCTTTTGAAATGTTACTTTTAAATTTGGTCTTTAAAATTTACATAAAACTAGCTTTTGCATACTAAAAAATTTTTTTCAAACCATATTAAAGATAGAAAAGCTTTATGCAGTGATTTCTTATAATGACTAAAAATATAAAAGAAAATATAAATCTCACTCTCAAGCATTTAGGGCTTAGGAGAAGGAAGAAGAAAAATTGATATAATCAGATTACTTACTTTTAGCTTAGTTCACAAATACTTAATACTTGTTTAAGGCCTTGTGTTTTGTATCTAAAGGAATTCAGAGACAAATAAGACAGCTTTGGCCCTCAAGAATAATTCAACTAAAAGTAAGTATACCGTAAGGCAATATAAATATTCTGTGAGAAGGGTAAATTAGGTACTTTGTGAATTTATTGAAGACCTAGGGAAAGCTTGTAGAAAGGGAAATGACTTGAGATGGGCCTACTGAAGGCTGGATAGCACAATTAGGGAAGGGTCATTCCAGTAAGAATTTAGGGAGGCAGGAAACTATTGGGATTGTATTTTTGGAACAGCAAGTAGTTTAGTGTGAACAGATTTTTTTTTTTTCCCCCAAGGCCACATAGCTAGTAAGTGCAAGAATTGGAATTGGAATCCCAGGCAGTCTGTCTCCAAAGTCTGCAGTAGTAGCTATCATGTTAAATTGCTACAACTTTACCAAGGAATTCATAAGTCTAGTCACCCTTGGCTGTAGGGGTATATTGCATGATGAGGTTGAAAGTATAGGGGAAGTTATTTAGTTTGTCGCTGGGCGTAGTAACTGTGCAGTTACTATGTAGGAAATGAAGATTACAAAAAACATTTCTGCCTTAGAATTTATAGTCTGAGAGATAGGAGAAGAAATTTGTATAAACAGGTATTAGGTTCCTTAAAAAATAATCATGGTTTTGTCATTAAAATTACTTTTGCACCAATCTAATAGCATGACAGTTGCCTAAGAAAGTACAAAATATGGGATCTGCAGGTGCAGCAAGTTTATTTTTTAAATCATTGTGTGTGTATATGTGTTGTAGGTTTTGGAAAAAACTTTGAGAGTGGCATTTGAGTTGGATTTTAGAGAGTTGGCTGTTGCCACAGATTGAGGATAGAAGGAAGGGTTTGGATTAACGTGAGCATAGACACAGGTGAAATAGTATAGAGCATATTTGGAAAATGGCCAGTAATCTATGTTAGCGGTAATGTGGGAAGCAAGGGGGATTAATTAGAGATGATGATAGGCCTAATATGCTGAGGAATTTGGACTTTCTTTTATGGGAGTCAAAAGTGCTTAGAGGTACTGTAGTTTAGCAGAATTGATATCCAATTTGTATTTTTGGAGGGCTATCCTAGGTAAACTAACTAAAAGGTGGTTAATGTAATGCTAGTTTGGAGAATGAGCTTCTAGAGTTCTCACTTCTGGGACAGCTCCTGGCTCTGTCATTCTGGGTAATTTAGGTCATCTGACTCATCCTAAAATTACTCATGTGCAAAATGTGGGTAATGCTAGTATGCTCCTTACAGAGTTGTTGTGATGCATAAATGAGATTATGCTGCAGAATGCTTACATATTTTAACACAGAGTAAGTACTTACACAAAAAAAGTTAGCTATAAAATAATAATGTTCTGGAAAAGGGCAAAGACTAGAAGTGGAAAGACTGTATAGGAAATAGGAAATTCTGTACTATTTAATTATCTGTGTAATATGCTAGGGCTAAAATTATTATTGTGGCCTGGCATAGTGGTTCACGCTTGTAATCCCAGCACTTTGGTAGGCCAAAGTGGGAGGATTGCTGGAGCCCAGGGGTTTGAGACCAGTCTGGGAAACATAGTGAAATGTCATTTCTATAAATAAAACTCTATACATAATAAACAAAATTAGACAGATATAGTGGTTTGTGCCTCTAGTCACAGCTGTTGGAGAGTCTGAGGTGAGAGGATCTCTTGAGCCTGGGAGGTTGAGGCTGCAGTGAACTGAGATTGCACTACCACACTCCAGCCTGGGTAACAGAGTGAGACCCTGTCTCAAATAAAAAATTATTATTGTGAAAATAATTCTTTATTACATCATCAGAAGTCTTAATTGTGTTTGGTTAGAGGTGTGTGTGTGTGTGTGTGTGTGTGTGTGTGTTTAGAATATGTTCTATGAAAATGCAATTGGTCAGTTTATTTTTTTGAGACTGGGTCTCGGCATGTTAACTAGGCTGTCTTGGAACTCCTGGGACCAAGCAGTTCTCCCACCTCAGCCTTGTAAGTAGCTCGGATTACAGGTGCCTGCCACCATGCCCAATTTGCAATTGATTATTTTAAATCCCATCAGTTTGTGCGTTATTCATACATGTAAGTGTAATCTTAAGTGTATGAGAGCAACTGTTACTGACATTTATAGATATGTAGTAGTAGTGGGGGCTGAAATGACTAGTAAATCCCGTAGTCCATGAAATCCTTGATTGGTAAATGGCCACTGGTAGATATTTCACTTAGTATGTCTTCACTGTGCAACATTTTTCTCTTACTGGGTCATGAGAAGTGTGAAGAGAGGGGAGAAGAAAGGGCAGAGAAAGACATAAGCACCAGTTATGTTATGTTGGTTAATGGTTAGGAATTATTCCTGAGAGGGTATAAGAGTTAGAAGGAAAAATCTTTTAATATGAAGGTGCTGTGTGTCATCAAAGTTTGCAAGGACTATAAATAAATTTCATAATGTTTGGTCTCTAGGATGGCAGATTCAGGGTAAATTAATTTCACTGAAGCTTAGAAGAGAAATTAGGGTTAGTCAGACCTGTAATTGAGAAGACTGAAAATTTCCTTGAGTCATCAAAAAATATGGCCAGTGTGGTGACTTTACTTTTTCTCTGTCCCATATCTGCTACTTCACCAAACTCCCTTGTCCCTACCTTCAAAATGTGTCTTCAGTTGGGCCACTTCTCACTACCTCCAATGGTACCACCCTAGTCTAAATCACCCTTTTTTGACCAGTGCAGTAGCCTTGAACTGGTCTCTTGGTGTGATTTTTGCCCTGCTTTGGTCTTGTCTTTATAGAGCAGCCAGATTAATTCTTCTCAATGTGAGGAAAGTCATGTTCCTCTTTTGCAAAAAGGCTCTCAGTAGCTCCTCATTTCAGGGTTTCTTCGTATAGCTTGAAAAGCCCTGTATAGTCTGGCCCTGTTTCTGAAGGCTTTTCACCTGTCACTCCATTGCTCTCACTGTACTGTTGCACCACACTGGACACAAGTATGCTCTTGCCTTGAGACCTTTGCACCTGTGCGTCCATCTGCCTAGATCCATGTAATTTACTCAGTTCATTTAGGCCTCTGTTCATGTCCCCGCCTCACAGAGGAAAGAGTTCTCTGAAAGCTCTATCTAAAGCAGCAGTCCTGAGCATTCTTCATTCCTTTAACATGCTAAAGCCCTTATCACTACCCAATAAATAATCCTTTAAAAACATTTGTAATCCCCACTAGAATATAAACTCACTGGGAGCAAAGATTTTATTTTTTGAAGTTTTCTCACCAGCTAGGATGTAACAAGTGACGAGTAAATATTTGTTTAATGGATGAATGAGTTATAAACAAAGGGAGATTTATATTTCTTTAAATGTGAGATTTACTATTCATATCAACATTTATTTTGATCTGGGTAGGCAAAATGAAAATAAGAAATATTAAGAACAAAAAAAGAAAATGACAGACCAATATCCCTCATGAACATTGATGCCAAAATCCTCAACAAAATAACTAGTGAACTGAATCCAACAGCATATCAAAAAGATAATCCACCATGATCAAGTGGGTTTCATACCAGGGAATGCAGGGATGGTTTAACATACTTAAGCCAATAAATGTGGTACACTACATAAACAGAATGAAAAATGGAAATCACATGATCATCTCAAAAGATGCAAGAAAAGGATTTGACAAAATCCAGCATCTTTTACGATAAAAACCCTCAGCAAAATTGGCATAGAAGGGACATACCTTAAGGTAATAAAACTATCTACAACAAACCCATAGCTGACATACTGAATGGGAAGAAGTTGAAAGCATTCCCTCTGAGAACTGGAATAAGACCAGGGATGCCTACTTTTACCACTTCTATTCAGCATGGTACTGCAAGTCCTAGCCAGAGCAATCAGACAAGAGAATGAAATAAAGGGCATCCAAATTGGTAAAGAGGAAGTCAAATTGTCCCTCTTTGCTGATGATGTATGATTGTATACCTAGAAAACCCTAAAGACTTAGCCAAAAAGCTCCTAGAATTAGTAAATGAATTCAGCAAAGTTTCAGGATGCAAAGACATCATGATGGAGAACCTAAAAGCAAATGCAACAAAAACAAAAAAGGTTCTGCGCAGCAAAAGAAATATTCAGTAAACAGACAACCTACAGAATGGGAGGTTGTCTTCACAATCTGTACATCAGACAAAGGACTAATATTCAGAATCTGCAAATAAGCAAGAAAAAAACCAAACAATCCCACAAAAAAGTGGGCCAAGGACATGAATAGACAGTTCTCAAATGAAGATATACAAATGTCTCACAAGCATATGGAAAAATGCTCAACATCATTTATTATCAGGGAAATACAATTCAAAACCACAGTGCAATACCACTGCACTCTTGCAAGAATGGTCATGATCAAAAATTTAAAAAAAATAATAGATATGAGGGGGACGTGGTGAAAAGGGAACAGTTTTACACTTAGTAGGAATATAAACTAGTATAACCACTATGGAAAACGATGTGAAGATTCCTTAAAGAACTAAAAGTAGATCTGCTGTTTGATCTAGCAGTCCCACTACTAAGTATCTACTTAGAGGAAAAGAAGTCATTGTATGAAAAAGATACTTGCACATGCATGTTTATAGCACAATTCGCAATTGCAAAAATATGGAACCAGCCCAAATGCCCATCAGTCAATGAGTGGATAAGGAAAATGTGTGCGTGTGCGTGTGTGTGTGTGTGTGCGTGTGTGTATATATATACATATATGTATATGTATATATATATGTGTATATATATACGTGTATATATATGTATATATATACACACACACACATATATATATATATATATACGTGTATATATATACGTATATATATACACACACGCACACACGCACACACAAAGGAATGACATGATGGCATTCGTAGCAATCTGGTTGGAACTGGAGACTATTATTCTTTGTGAAGTAACTCAGAAATGGAAAACTAAGTATCATATGTTTTCACTTATGAGTGGGAGCTAAGCTATGAGGACGCAAGGCATAAGAATGATATAATGAACTTTGACAGACTTTCAGGACTCAGGCAGAAGTAGGGAGTGGGGAGAGATAAAAGACTAAATAATTGGGTACAGTGTAGACTGCTTGGGTGGTGGGTGCATCAGAGTCTCAGAAATTACCACTGAAGAACTTATTAATGTAACCAAATGACGCAACCTGGTTTCTCTTATATAGAGACCAAGTTCAATAGTGCTGTGTTCTTATGGACCTATAATTGTGTCCATGCTGCTGTGTCATTTTACCAGTTCTTATATTTGAGCAGATAATAACAAAAATGGTGTAAACTTTTTGATAACAATTTTAGACTAGGTTATACATATTTGCACATATAGTACCTAAGGGTAGGAGCTCAGGCAAGAGTGTAGGGAGCACAGTAAATGTAAGATGAAATTCTAGAGCAGGTAAAGTCAACGTGGGGTGAAATTCTAGACCAGGTAAAGCTTGCGGCAGGTGCTATGCTAGGTAGCTAGTCAAATTGCTAGTGAAATGTTTCAAAAGGTAAGATAGCAAGTGACCATAAACTTGGTAGCTTATAGAAGTTTATTTAAGTTCTGAAGGGCTAAAGTCTGAACTCAAAATGTCAGCAGGGCCACACTCCCTTCACATGGCCTTCTCTTTTGTATTTGTGCCTTCTGTCTCTCATAAGGATATTTATCATTGGATTTAGAGCCCACCTGAAATGCAGGATGAGTTCCTTTCAAGATCCTTAACTCACATCTGCAAAGTTGTCCTTTTTGAAATAGTGCAATCTTTACAGGGTCCAGGTATTGGATATATATATCCAGGACATGGATATATATTTTTGGGGCCGCTATTCAAAACCTGTGAAGTCCTACTTAAAAGTCTGGTAAACTAAGGGAATAGTAAAATAGGGATTGAAATAGAAGAACAACTACCTGTGTGATTTGTTTTTCTTTTTGGTTCCTAGAACCTAGTTATCCTGACAGAGATGCCCCTTTAAATAATTAGTTCCTGTGCTGAGTAGTTATCCCCACCCTCTGGAGGGGTGGTTTTGTTTCTCTAAAAATTGCCAGATTCATTCAGGTAGCAGATTAAAAATAAGTACATGATTTTCTTTTTGAATAAGTAGTAAGGAGATCTTTGGGAAAAATATCCTAGAAAATGATATATATATTTTTGCCATTCTTCCCTGAAATATATTAATTATATTGACGTATTTTAACTTTGTGAACAGTTTCAACATACACAGAAAAGTACAAGAGAATAGGATCATAGCACTCATGTGCCCATCACCTAAACTTAATGAAATTTCACATTTCTCGTATTTACTTAGGATACATATTTTTAAAAAGTTATACATATAGTATTCATTTTATATAAGTCTTTTTATAGTTTCAAAATATTTGGCATAATGCTTAGACTACATTTTTGGGATTTAGTCATGTTTTTATAGTATATACATTATTGGTGTTGTCAGCAGGACTTTCTCTCAGATCAGTATTTAACTGTGGGTATTTTGAAATGAGATAGTTGATGGTTCTGAAACAGTACGAATCAACTAGGTAACACTTGAAATTCTTAAAAGGAAATCACATTTAAAAACTTTAACATTAAATATCTCATCAGCAATCTCTTTCTTGAACTGTTGCAATAGCCTTGCTTTTTGTGTTTTGTTTTTTAAAAATTTTAAGATATTTAAAAACAAACAGGAAAATACAGCAAGGAACATGAACCAACATATGTGCTCAATTAATTCTTTCTGTTTTACCACCTTGCTTCAGGTTTTCTTTAATGAAATATTACATAATTGAACCCCTGATATTATTTTCCTTTTTTCTTACCTAGAAGTAACCATTATCCAGAATTCGTTGAGACCCTCTCTATTCGGTATGTAAGTCTATCCATAAAAAATATATAGCATTGTATGGTATATATTAACACTATATATTGTATAATATTAGACTGAATTGTGTATATTATCATAGTATTAAAACTTTATGTATAGCATATTAGAACCTTACATAAAAAGTATCGTATCACTCTGCAGGCTTTTTCATCATTTTAAAAATTTCTTCCATGTAATACATGGATACAATTCATTTTAACTGTTGCATATATTTTCATTGTATAAATATTCTGCAGTTACTTTTGCCATTATCCCCAAAACATTTAGATTGCTGTTTTTTTTTTTTTTTGGTTGTTTTTTTTTTGTTGTTTTTTTGTTTGTTTTTACTGTTGTAGACTGTACCACATTGATCGGTCTTGTACATGTTTACTTGGGCATATGTGCATGACTTCTCTAGGGCATCTGAAAAGTGAGTTGCTGGGTTGAAAGGTGTGTGCCATTTCAGCATTGGTAGAGTTAGAGTCCTTTCTTAAAGAGGTTTTATTATTTCATATTTACAACAATTGTGTATTAGAATTTTTTTCATTTTATATCTCCTGTGAGTTAGGTAAAAAATCTTTTTATTATGAAAAATTTCAAACCTCTACAAAAGTAAATGTAAAACATAATAAACTCCTATGTACCCCTTGCCTAGTTTCAAAAGTCTTTAATATGTGACCAGTTTTGTTTTATCCAAAGCCACTCCCACCACCCAGGATTATTTCAAAGCAAATCTGTGACATATCATTTCATCTGTTACTATTTCAGTGCACAGCTCTAAAAGATAAGAGTTCTTTTTTTAAGTAATAGTGATACTTCTTTAGCATTACTTGTTTTTATTGGAGTGTAATATACTCCAGTAAATATAATTATAATATATGATATATTTATAATATAAATATATAATTATAAATATTATATAATTATACTCCAATAAAAATATTACACTCCAGTAAAATAAATAATTTATTGGAGTATAATAAAATTTATGTATCTTAAGTGTACAGTGTGAAAAGTTTTGATAATATTATGTTTAAGTAATCCATACCCCAGTCAAGATATAGAACAGTTCTATCTCCAACTGGAAGAGCTCTATGCAGGTCTGACCTTTGTGGAAGGGAGGGAAGTAAAAGAGAGTTTTCTCAGGCTGGTAGAAGGTGAAGTCAGAGAGATTGGAGGCATGAGAAGAATTGGTCATGCATTGCTGTCTCTAAGATAGGAAGGTGACATGTGATGCCAGTGTCCTCTGGAAACAGGGAGTGGCCCTGGTCTGACAACCAACAAGAGACCTCCATCCTACAACTGCAAGGAAGTAAATTTGACCAACAACCCATATGAACTTGGAAGCAAATTTTACCCCTCTCTTCAGATGAGAGCCAATCTCGGCTGACACCTTTTTCTATGGCCTTGTGATAATACTTATTAATATTATTAACATCATTACTGATCTCATCAAGTTGTCAAGCTCCTAGTATCAGATACAAATTCTCCAAAACGTTTTACTTAAAAGTTCGAATTTTGTCATTTTCAACAAGTACCAACAATTGTTTTCCTTGAAATGACTGGCTCACTTCATTTTTAAAGGAAATATCATCATTTGAATAACCGTAATTTGTCTACCATTCTTTCACATAGAAATAATATGCAATGAAAGGTGGGCCTAGTTCATCTTCTACTTCAGTCACTCAGGTGCTTTTTTGGAGACAACTCTCTATTGTATAAAGTGCTTTATGCCTATTTCCTGTTTTATCACCTGTATTTCCTATTTAATCACTCGAATATCTGCCTAACTGATGTGTAAACAATCTGTAGCTACAGTGATCTCACCTCTAAGTGTGGTTCTCCAACTCTATGGGACCAAGATTAATACAAAGGATGTTTATTAGGATAGTATTGGTATCAACACCTGTGGGAAGGAAGAAAAGGGAACAGAGAAATGAGTAGAGGAAGAAGTTGATTGTGATGCAGTCTTTTTTTTTTTTTTGAGTCTGTCTCACTCTGTCACCCAGGCTGGAATGCAGTGGTGTGATCATGACTCACTGCAGCCTCAACCTCCCGGGCTCAGGTGATCCTGGTACCTCAGCCTCCCTAGAAGCTGGGACTACAGGTGTGTGCCACCAGGCCTGGCTAATTTTTGTATTTTTTGTGGAGACGGAGTTTCTTAGTGTTGCCAGACTGATTTTGAACTCCTGGGCTCAAGTGATTCACTTGCTGCTGCCTCCCAAAGTGCCAGGATTACTGGTATAAGATGCAGTCTTAAGAATGGCCTTAGCTGACTCTAGGGAATTCTGTATTGGGGTGGCCCTTCAAAGTTGTCTTTAGTTGGGATGACTGGACTAAACCTTTATACAATATGCCATCATTAGGTGTACTACTTTTATAGTTAGCTTCTAATCTTTTTAAGTGGTTATATAATGTTTTTTCCACAGATAGCTTTTGTAAGATGTTGGAGATCTAGAATCTGTTGGAGAACTAGAACCTGCTAGAGAACTAGAACCTGTTGGAGAAATACAAGCTACTCCACTGTTACTGGAACCAAGACTTCCCTAGGTTTTAAAAAAATTTAAAGTTTGATATAATTTGTTTGCTGGTCACACATCACACTTATATTTGAAAATGTTGAAGATATTCTAAGCATTTTGCATTTTCTTTGAATTACTTTTTTGTTAGTGTATTTAATAAGTGCTTCTGTACTGAGATTCCATCTATAATTGGAAAACAATTATTAGCCACATGTTTAATAGCTGTCAAAAATAGGGTAGGATGTCTCAATAGAAAACAATAATAAGAGCAAGCAGTAAACATTTGCACAAGAAACATAAAGTGTGTGCTATGTAACAATGAAAAATTACTTTTTTAATTTTAATTTTAATTTTTTATTTTTTGAGATACAGTCTCTGTGGAGTGCAGTGGTGCCATCTTGGCTCACTGCAACCTCTGCTATCCAGGTTCAAGCGCTTCTCCTGCCTCAGCCTCCTGAGTAGCCGGGATTACAGGCACCTACCACCATGCTTGGCTAATTTTTGTATTTTTAGTAGAGACGGGTTTCACCATGTTGGCCAGGCTGGTTTTGAATTCCTGACCTCAAGTTATTTGCCTGCCATGGCCTCCCAGAGTGCTGGGATTACAGACATGAGCCACTGGTGCCTGGCCAAAAAATTGCCTTATAGTATTGGATAATATATTAAATTTTGGGCTCTTTTTTAAAAAATATATCTTTGTATTTCACAAGTTTCATCGATTTGATGTATGATATTTGATATGGTTCCTGTTGAAATCATTTAGCTCAAAGATATTTTAAAAAGTTTTACTCTCAGGCACATATTGTGAAATATTACTTATGAAAATAGTATTTAAAAAATATATTCTAGTTTAATTTGATGTCACTAATTTAGCTTGGAGAAGACAAAAATGCCTATACTAAACTTGTTTGCTTTCTGCCATATTTAACAAAAATGTGAGATATTTTATAATCAGATTTTTAAAAAGTAAATAGAATAAAACAGTAAATACTTTATGGAATATAATTGCATCATATGTTTCTGCTTGTATTCTCACTATAAACTCAAATGAGATTAGGGAGAGGGGAAGACAAATGCTTCCTGACTTTTATCCAGGTCCAAAAACAGTTACTTTTTTCAATAACATCTGAAACATTTCCTCAAAGACATGGTATTGTGAATTTGGGAAAAAAGTAATTTCTTTTAAAATAGATTTTATTAAATAATTTGGATTGGCCAAGCAATATAATGTTAAACTTTAGGTTCATTTTCTCAACCTCTATGTTATAGTAATTATTTCTTTTACAAGAGTGCCACCCAATGTTCCAATTCTTTAGTAGCAGATAGCTTTGTTTTTCATTTAGCAGCTTAAAAACATTTATTGGGCTGAGCAAAATGGTTCATGCTTGTAATTCCAGCACTTTGGGAGGCTGAGGCAGGCAGATCACTTGAGCCAGGGAGTTTGAGACCAGCCTGGGCAACATGGCAAAACCCTGTCTCTACAAAAATTAGCCAGGTGTGGTAGTGTGCCTATAGTCCCAGCTACTAGGGAGGCTGAGATGGGAGAATAATTGAGTTGGAGAAAGTCAAGGCTATAGTGAGCTGGGATGGCGCCACTGCACTGCAGCTTGGGTGAGTGAGACCCTGCCTCAAAAAAAAAAAAATTGTTACTTGGAATCTGGCCATATTATGGTATACATGTATATCTCTTAATATTCAGACTGTCTTACCAAAAGTGATAAAAATGAAAATCCTTAAGTAATTGGATTTTTAAAAACATTGACTCATTTTTAGGGATTCAAATTTATGGTTGTTTTTCTGTGGCCCCTAACCTAGTCAATAGCCTCTCCACTACATGACCTTTTGTGTTCTTGTATCTCTACAGACCTTCAGCGTTAAATACAAATTATTTATTTGTATTTAAAAAGTGTTATTTCATACAAATTATTCTTTATACATTATGTGCCCATTAACCAGATTTTTAATTTGCTCTATGCAACTGTCTTTTAAATTAGGTAGAAGAAGAAAAGAAAAATAAAATATAAACAAAAATGCATTTATATTGTCATTCATACTTACCTATGTTGTTAACCTTACCTGCGCTTTTTATTTCTTCATTTGCATTTGAGTTAATCTAGTGTTCTTTTATTTCAGTCTGAAGGACTTCCTTTATTATTTCTTGTGGGGCAGATTTCCTAACTACAAATTGTCTTAGTCTGTGTTTATCCGGGAATGTGTTAATTTCATCATATTTGGCGGATATAGTGTGTTGTGTATCTCTTGTAGAAAGTATATAGTTGGATCATATTGTTTTTTTAACTATTCTGTCAATGTAATGTTTAATTGGAATATTTATCCATTTACATTTAACATAATGACTGATAGGATTTACTTCTGCCATTTTGCTGTTTTTTATGTCTTGTTAACAATTTCTTTTTTCCTGTTTTTGTACTAGAAAATATTTTAACTGAAAAGAATGGCATAATGGAGGGAGAAAAAGGGGAAAATGACATTGTTTCACAAGTCTTGGTTGACAGTCATTTTTCTTTCAGCATTTGGAATATGTAATTCTACTTACTTCTGGTCTCCATGATTTCTGATCAGAAACCAACTGTTAATCTTATGGAGGATCTCTTGTATGTGATGTGTCACTTTTTTGTTGCTGCTTTGTCATTTGACAGTTTGATTAGGGTCTGTAGGTGTGGATGTTTTTGAGTTTATCCTACTTGGAGTTTGTTTTGGATATATAGATTTTAATGCTTCTCATCAAAGTTGTAAAGGTTTTGGCCATGATTTAATAGTCCTTTTGTTCCTTTCTTTCCTCCCCTAGTACCATCACTATATGTATGAAAGTATGTTTGATGATATCCTGCAGTTCTCTTTTTCTTCATTGTTTATTCTTTCTGTTATTTGGAAAAGATAATCTCAATTGACCTATCTTCACATTTGGGGAATTTTTCTTCTGTTTTCTCAGATTGGCTGTTGAGCCCTTCTAGAATTTTTCATTTCAGTAATTGTACTTTTCAATCCTGAATTTCTGTTTGGTTCTTATATCTTTTTTGATATTCTCTATTTGGTGAGGCATCATTCTCATACTTTCTTTACACAGTTTCTTTTGGTTCTTTGAACATATTTAATATAATTGATTTAAAATCTTTGTCTAATATAGGTAACATCTAGCTTTCCTTAGAGTCAGTTTCTATTGACTGTTTTTCCCTCTAAGTGTAGCCCATACTTTGTTTCTTGGCATGTCTTGTAATTTTGTTGTTGTTGAAGACTGGACATTTTAAATAATATAGTGGGGTGGCAACTTTGAAAATCAGATTGGGCCCCAGGTTTTTTTATTGTTGCTATTTGTTGTTGTTCTTTATTTGTTAGGTTACTTTTCTGTAATAATTCTGTAAAGTTTGTATTCTCTGTGCATGGCCACAGAAGTCTGTTCAAATAACTTTGTGATCAGCTAGTGATTGTACAGATTTCCTTAAACTCCTGGGACAAATCATTGTCCCAGTTTTTGCTGAGAGGCTCTTTGTGTATGTTGGTACACTCCTTTAACACCCATCCAGACAGTTGATAACTCTGCTTATCCATCACTTCCGCCTTGTACAGGGCCTCTGAGTCAGTCTTCTCAGCACGTTCTTGAGTATGTACCCAGTTCTGAGCGTACATACAGCTCTGTTCATGTGAATAGACTTTGAGATTTTCAGAAATATTTCTAAACTTTTCAAAGTCCCTATGGACATCTTACTCTTCAGTTTTTTTCTTTTAAGCTTTTTCATTAGTGTATTATCTTTGTCTTACTGTTTTCTACCATTTCAGGCAGCCACAACATTAAATAATTGCCTCAAAATACTTTTTTCTTTGCAAGGCAGGCTCTCACCCCGTCACCCAGGCTGGAGTGCAGTGGCATGATCATAGCTCACTGCAGCCTTGAACTCTTTCCAGGTATCCTCCTGCATCAGCCTCTCAAGTAGCTGGGACTACAGGTGTGTACCTTCATACCTGGCTAAATTTAAATTTTTTGTAGAGATGAAGTTTCACTGTGTTGTCCAGGCTGGTCTTGAACCCTTGACCTCAAGTGATTCTCCTTCTTCAACCTCTTAGAGTGTTGGCATAACAGGCACGAGCCACCCCACCTGGCCCTCTAAATATTTTTGACAAATGCTCGTGGTGAAGAGACTTTTTTTTGCTCTAGACAAGCTCTGAGTCAGGTCAAATAAAGACAGTCCAAGTGGGGTGTTTGGGGGTACCACCAGATAGGTTGACATAATGATAGTTTTCTGGGAATGAGGCTTTGAAGGCACTTAAAAATCCCTTAGTGGCTGCTAGGCTCCTGACTTTCAGTGGTATTACAGGTTGTTGGTTTTCATAGTGACTGTGGAGCTGTAGATCGGGGCGAGGAATAGGGTAAGTTGAAATGCCACTAAATTTGCTGTTCTTAACGGAGATTCAGCTATTTTTCTTGAAAATATGTTCCATGGATTGCCGCAAGCTTTTAATTAATTTCTAGAATTTTATAAAAGTTAAGGAGAGAATTTTCAGAGGTATTCTACTGTTTTCATTGATGTAATTCTTACTCAAACCTCAGTAAATATAGATTCCTTTCCTTTACTGCAATTGGTTTAACTACTACGATTTTAATCCATGACCATTCCATTTTAGATATTTTACAATCTGGATTCAGATCCTACAGTGTTCTGAAATTTGAATCTCTTGCCATATATTCTAGCCCAATTCTGAGAATTCTGCAACCCTGCCAAATATGGATGGTGTAGTGCATAGGACATTGGTGCTGACATCTGTTGTCTTTACTGCTTTTCTGTCTGAATGCAAAGCCTCAGTTAATGGACAGCAGTGCACTTAGATCAGCTGTTACTTGGTTTTCGTTTCATTATTTCATCATCACCTTGGAGCCTCCTAGCTCTTCACTTGTACTCAAGAAGAAAGCCAACAAGTGAATTGAATTGGCATCTTTTTATTTCTACCCTGAAATTTCTGGTATTGCTTCTTCGTATTTACTTCATGGCAGTTCCAAAATGTGATTTAAGTGTCATATATGGACAAATGCCCAGTGGATTATTTCTTTGCCTGAAACTTTGTTTCTGGTGAATATCAAAGACATTATTCATCTTAATTGCTTAATGTTCTTTGGAAAATCTTGGCATGTAGAAATCTCTTTGGCTTTCTCTGACAGGACTATTGCATTTCCTTTTTGTTTTGTTGTGGATCAACTGTCTTTTACTTCTTTAGCTGTTTCTTAAAAATGAATATTTGTTATTTAAATTGGTATCTAAACCAAATCTTTATTTTAGATTTGTAAAAGGTGAATAAAAACATCTGTATTCATAAAAGTAAGCAGGAGAGATCCAAGATGGCCGATTAGGAGCAGCTCAGGATTGCAGCTCCCAGTGAAAGTGCAGAGGGTGAGTGGACGCCGCATTTCCAGACGGACGGATTTTTATTACCCCCAGACCAGGAAATTCCCAGGCGGAGCAGCCCCACGGGTCGCCAGTGCGGCTGTTTTGGCTGGCGCGGCTGTTTCGGCCGGCGCGGCTGCTTTGCCGGCGCCCAGGCGTGGCAGTTCTCCGTACAAAATACACTGGTCTGTGTGCCCTTTTAACTGGCGAGTGGAGCTACAGGAAGGCAGATTAAAAAGGGGACTGAATCAGGGAGCTAGCCCAGGAGATTCCCCGGCAAAAAAGCGCTACAAATCTCAGCGCCGCTGTTTCAGCCTGTGCAGTGTGTCCCCGCAGGGGAAATCACACAGATCCCGGCGCCTTTTCAACAGGCGACTGGAACACCTGGGAGTCGATTGGAACACCTGGGAGTCGACCATTCAACTAAAAAAACAAAAGGCTCTGAGACAGCGAGCCAGGTGATCAGGCTCGGCTAAAACAGCAATTGGAAACACTCTTGGTTAAGAGTTTCACAGCGGACGCAGCTGAACCCGGATGGTCCAGTTCTGTGGGGGAGGGGTGTCTGCCATTACAGGGCACTCCACCACTACAGAGGTAGTCCGCCATTGCAGAGGCAGCCTGCCGTTGCTGAGGCAACTCACTGTTGCCGGGGCAGCCCACCATTACGGAGGCGGGCCAGTATTGCCGAGGCAGATCTAATTACACCTATATAAACAGGACTGCAAGGAAGTTCACACGGCAGCTGGGCGGAGCCTCTGCAGGCAGACAGGGACTGGGCTGCCTCCTTGCTGCGCAGGGCAGCCCTGAAAAGAAAAAAAAAAAGGCAGCAGCACACCGGAAACTCATAAATAAAGCCCTAACTCCCCAAGCCAGAACACTTGGGGGGGAAAAAAAAGGGGTATATGAGTTCTGCTGCAACAGACTTAAACGTACCTGCCCAGCAGCTCTGATTGGACAACGGAGCTCACAACTCAGCACTTGAGCTCCAATAAAGGACAGACTGTCTCCTCAAGCAGCTCCCTGACCCCCGTACATCCGAAGAGTCACCTCATAAACGAGAGATCAGACTGACGTTTGGCGGGCATCCTTCTGGGACATAGATAGCAGAAGAAGAAACTGGAAGCAACCTTTCCTGTTCTGCAGCTGCTGCAGGTGATCCCCAGGAAGGAGGGCCTGGAGTGGACCTCAGCAGTCCAACAGCAGAGAGGCCAGACTGTTAAAAGGAAAACTAAGAAATAGAAATAACTTCATCATCAACAAACTAGATGTCCACTCAGAGGCCCAATCTGAAAGTCAGCAACTACAGAGACGACAGGAGGATAAATACACAAAGATGGGAAGAAACCAGCACAGAAAGGATGAAAACACCTGAAACCAGAACACCTTCTCCTCCAACAAGGGATCACAACTCCTCCCCAGCAAGGGAACAAGGCTGGATGGAGACAGAGTGTGATGAAATGACTGAATCAGGCTTCAGAAGGTGGGTAATAAGAAACTTCTGTGAGCTAAAAGAACCATGTTCTAACCCAATGCAAAGAAACTAAGAACCTTGAAAAAAGATTTGA
>CAUYQU010004405.1:0-23812 GCA_963574635.1 Cheracebus regulus
AGAACTGGAAAAAAACCACCTTAAACTTCATATGGAACCAAAAGAGAGCCCGCATAGCCAAGACAATCCTAAGCAAAAAGAACAAAGCTGGAGGCATCATGCTACCTGACTTCAAACTATACTACAAGGCTACAGTAATCAAAATAGCATGGTACTGGTACCAAAACAGAGATATAGACCAATGGAACAGAACAGAGGCCTCACAGGAAATGCCACACATCTAAAACCATCTGATCTTTGACAAACCTGACAAAAACAATCAATGCGGAAAGGATTTCCTATTCAATATAAGGTGTTGGGAAAACTGGCTAGCCATGCACAGAAAGCAGAAACTGGACCCCTTCCTGACACCTTACACAAAATGAACTCTAGATGGATTAAAGCCTTAAACACAAGACCTAACAAAATAAAAATCATAGAAAAAAACCTAGGCAAAAACCATTCATGACATAGGCACAGGCAAGGACTTCACAACTAAAACACCAAAAGCATTGACAATGAAAACCAAAATAGACAAATGGCATCTAATTAAACTCCAGAGCTTCTGTACAGCAAAAGAAACAATCATTAGAGTGAACAGGCAACAAACAGAATGGGAAAACATTTTTGCAATCTACCCATCTGACAAGGGCTAATATCCAGAATCTACAAAGAACTAAAACAAGGAAAAAAAACCTAACAAACCCATTCAAAAGTGGGCAAAGGATATGAACAGACACTTTTCAAAAGAAAACATTTATGAGGCCAACAAACATATGAAAAAATGCTCATCATCATTGGTCATTAGAGAAATGCAAATCAAAATCAAATTGAGATACGATTTTACACCAGTTACAATGGTGATTATTAAAAAATCTGGAGAAAACTGATGCTGGAGAGGTTGTGGAGAAATAGGAACACTTTTACCCTATCGGTGGGAGTGTAAATTAGTTCAACCAGTGTGGAACACAGTGTGGCGCTTCCTCAATGGATCTAGAAATGGAAATTCCATTTGACCCAGCAATCCCATTACTGGGTATCTACCCAAAGGATTATAAATCATTCTATTATAAAGACACATGCACATGTATGTTCACTGCGGCACTGTTTACAATAGCAAAGACCTCAAACCAACCCATATGCCCATTGATGATAGATTGGACAAGGAAAATATGGCTCATATACATCATGGAATACTATGCAGCCATAAAAAACAATGAGTTTGTGCCCTTTGTAGGGACATGGATAAATCTGGAAACCATCATTCTCAGCAAACAGACACAAGAACAGAAAATCAAACACCACATGTTCTCACCATATGCAAGTGATGAACAATGAGAACACATGGACACAGGGAGGGAAGTATCACACACTGAAGTGTGTGTTATCGGGGGCTAGGGGAAGGACAACAGGGGCTGGGGAGGTTGGGGAGAGATAACGTAAGGAGAAATGCCAAATATAGGTGACGGGGGATGGAGGCAGCAAACCACATTGCCATGAATGTACCTATGCAACAATCCTGTATGATCTGCACATGTACCCCAGAACCTAAAGTAAAATAATTTAAAAAAAAAAAAAGAATAGTGATTATTAAAAGGCCAAGAAACAATGGAAGCTGGTGAGGTCGTGGAGACACAGGAACACTTTTACACTGTTGGTGAAAATGCAAATTAGTTCAACCATTGTGGAAGATAGTGTGGCAATTCCTCAAAGATGTAGAATCAGAAATACCATTTCACCCAGCAATCCCATTACTGGATATGTACCTAAAGGAATATAAACCATTCTATTGCAAAGATACATGCATGTCTGTGTTCACTGTAGCACTACTCACAATAGCAAAGACATGGAATCAACCCAAATGCCCATCAATGATAGACTGGAAAAAGAAAATGTGATACATATTCACCATGGAATACTATGCACCCATAAAAAGGAATGAGATCATGTCCTTTATAGGAATATGGATGGAACTAGAGACCATTATCCTTAGCAAACTAACACAGGAACAGAAAACTAAATACTGTGTGTTTTCACTTACAAGTGGGAGTTGAACAATGAGAACACATAGACAGAGAGAGGAACAACACACTCTGGGGCCTGCCAGAGTTGGGGCTGGGGGAGGGAGAGCATTAGGAAAAATAGTTAATGCGTGCTGGGCTTAATACTTGGGTGATAGGGTTGATAGGTGCAGCAAACCACCATGGCACACATTTACCTGTGTAACAAACCTACACATCCTGCACATGTACACCAGAACTTAAAATAAAAATAAAATACTACACAATTTTCTATTAAAGAGTATCAGACTTGGGGGACTAAACCAGAAACATGAATACCCACAACTGACCCTTAATTGAAAACTGTTGGTGCTATTTAAATAAGTTGTTGTGAGGAGAGTTCAAATTATAGTATAACAGATTTTTTTAGTGCATCAATGCAGTCTGTAGTTGGCATATCATATAGCGTTATTATCTGGTTAAGGAAAAAATACAGTTGAAACCCACAGAGTGAGAGAAAATCTTTACAATTTATACATCTGACAAAGGACTAATATCCAGAATCTACAACAAACACAAATTAGCAAGGAGAAAACAAACAGCGCCATCAAAAATTGGGCTAAGGACATGAATAGACAATTCTCAAAATGTTATATACAAATGGTCAACAAACACATGAAAAAATTATCAACATCACTAATGATTAGGGAAATACAAATCAAAACCACAATGAGATACCACCTTACTCCTGAAAGAATGGCCATATTCAAAAAATTAAAAAACAAACAAACAGATGTTGGCATAGATGCAGTGAACAGGAACACTCCTACATTGCTGGTGGGAATGTAAATTAGTACAACCACTATGTAAAACAATGTGGATATTCCTTAAAGAACTGTAAGTAGAACTACCATTTGATCTGGCAATCCCACTAGTGGGTATCTACCCAGAGGAAAAGAGGTCATTATATGAAAAGATACTTGCTCATGCATGTTTATAGCAGCATGATTTGCAACTGCAAAAACATGGAACCAACCAAAATGGCTATCAATCAATGAGCAGATAAAGAAATTGTGGTATATATATATATGATGGAATACTACTCAGCCACAAAAAGGAATGAATTAATGGCATTTGCAGTGACCTAGATGAGATTTAATACCATTATTCTAAGTGAAGTAACTCAGGAATGGAAGACCAAACATTGTATGTTCTCACTCATATTTGGAAGCTAAGCTATGAGAACGCAAAGGCATAAGAAAGACACAGTGAACTTTGGGGACTCATGGAGAAATGATGAGAAGGGGATGAGGGATAAAATATCGCAAATTGGGTGCAGTGTATACTGTTCAGGTGATGGGTGCACCAAAATTTCACAAATTACCGCTAAAGAACTTACTCATATAACCAACACCACCTGTTCTGCCAATAACTTATGGAAAGAAAATAAATTAATATAGAAAAATAAAAAGTAAAACAATTTTAAAAAGGAAAAACATTATGTTTTAATTCCCCATGAGTAAAGTAATAAGTGTAAAATCATCAGTGGGAGAGCATGGAAATTCTAAAAAGGTCAAAAGTAGTTATAGCATTCAATGGTCAATGGTAATTTCAATAATGTCTAGGTTCTTTATAGGCATTTAAAAAGACAGCTTTTTAAGGGTAGGCATGCTGGCTTTCATCTGTGGTGGACATTAATCGTTTTGGCTTTGTTGTTGGTCTAGCCCCACGTAATAAACTCTGAGGCATTTCTACTTATCTTTCCTACTGTTGGTCCTTCAAATTATTATAGCTTTCAGAACTCTCAAAAGAAATTCCTGTGCAAATTTTAGCTAATTTTAAGGATTGGGTGGCCATAATCTAAGTCTTTCCTTTAAGAACCAGATTAAACTGAGATGGAACCAGGACTAGAAGACTAAATATGAGATTATTTTGAAAGTTAAAAAATAAAATCTTTAAATTATTAGAAAATGTTTCTGTGATACTTCAACTCTCAAGAATTATTTGCTCAGTCTGTTTCATCAGAGGAGCCAGAAATTATTTATGATATCATACTGACATAGGTTATTTAGATGAAAAGAATTTATATATTCAGAGTAA
This sequence comes from Cheracebus regulus, assembly GCA_963574635.1. NCBI lineage: Eukaryota > Metazoa > Chordata > Mammalia > Primates > Pitheciidae > Cheracebus > Cheracebus regulus. The sequence continues at coordinate 4,080 of CAUYQU010004405.1, forward strand.
TTATTCATCAAATCTACAAATGGTATGCAAAATCCACTCATAAAAAATAAATTCTTCACCTTTTAGCTATTTAATTGAAATGTATATACATTAAAATTCACAGATGTGTTAAAACATGTACTGAAATATCATAGCCTAACATTTATTTCAATTTTTTAAAGTATAGCATGAAGAAAGCAAGTACTTAATGGTTCTTCTAAACCAATTTTAGTGATTTTTAAGTGCAAACTATGCAATTAAATGTTATCTGTAATTAAAGCACCAATGTACTTGAGAATATTTGAAATACCAGTATATCAGTACAGAATTATAGTGCTTTTTAACATTAAGGCATTTTTGCATGTTTAATATATTTTCTCCTGAAAATGTGATGGAAATATTTAAATACTTAATTCAGTATTTGTTGAATGATTTAAATGGCTTTGAAAGTAAATATCTACAAATATTCTTATATAAACTAAAGGTTTCTAGTGGACAGTGTGTTTTTCAGAGAAAACATTAAATAATGAAATTCATTTTATCAACAAACACAAATATTTACTGATCACTTAATATGTATCCAGTCACATTCTAAAAATAATATATTTCATACTACATGACATACAGAAACAATTTAATTTCATAAATTTTCTTGTTTTCTGTGTCAACAAAGATAAAAAAACATTGTTATTTTATATCTTCAAATAGTACCACTAGGTGGTAGAAAAGTTGAGAGGAATATTTGGTTAATTTTTTAAAATACTAGAACTAAACACAGCAATAAAATGATTAATATTTATTAAAATATAATGTATACATTATTTATAGCCCCAAGATTTTTGGAAGTATGGTAGAATAAATTATTTTTCCCTAAATTACCTTTTAAAATTTTTGATAGCTATATTTTCCAAAGTAAATCAAAAATTAACTATATTCAACAATATACCTATTATAAAAATTTAGCATACAGCATTTTGTTGTAACAGATAAGTCTCTATAGGACTGTCTTTTATCTCCTTTAAATTAAAGAAAAATGCAAGAGTAATGAAATCTAGTAAAATATGTTTTTTAGCTATCACATGTTAATACAAATAATCCAATTTATGAACAGAGAGATCATAAAGAGGTCACAGTAGTTATTTTTTGTCAATTATAATAATATCATTATTTTATAATTGTTGCTGTATTCTTAAACATTCACTGGAAATAAGAAATAAATTATTCTTTTGACTTTGCCCTATAGGTTTCCTTTAATAGCAGAATTCAAACAATTTAAAATGCAATTTGAACTACTATTTTCATTTGGCTATGCATTTCCTTGAAAAGAATTAAAAAGAAACATGTATTATGACAAGTGAGATAGCATACTAGCTGCTCTCCTTTCCCCATTAATTTTAAAGTAATTGCAGGAGCAAAAGCCATGTCTATTGCGCATGTCTATGCTGCTTCAAAAAAGATCCAATTACAAACCGACATGTTTTCAACATACATGGCTTGCATATTTAATTCAGGTACACCTCCAAAATAAAACATGTCTCTGGTTTTGTTAAATCCACAATCGGTTTCGGTTGAACCAGAATTTTTAAATATATTAGCACTATATTTGGGTATTTTGGGTTTTTTTGTTGTTTATATTTCATAAGTGCATATATATAATATTTGATGTTATGAATATACAATTCATTTGTACATTTGAAGATAAGTATGTTTATCAAGCACATGACAATAGAATACCAATATGTTTAACAAAATAGCATATACCATAAATCCTAGATAGCATATGCCATAAATCCTAGGACTCCTATATAACATTTTTCATTCAAGATGTGTAAGACCCTACAGTGTGTAATGGAGCAATTTTTTTGTTTATCTAATATTGTTTTCTTGATCCCTAAAAAGGGTGTGATATATTTTGATCTAGAACATAGAAACATAGATCAAAATATATTTTGAGTATTTATTTTCTGTATTACTGAATTTTAAGCCTTTGTCCATGACTTTGGCACATAAAGATTAAAATTACACACTATCTGTGAATAAGAAACATAAAAAGGTACTTCATGTTTAAATGCTCACATAGGAAAAAGTGGAAAATATATCCAACTTTAAATATATGTATATTAAATATTTACATATATAAATATATGTGTATATATTTTATGTATCTATGTATACACAAAATATATACCGTGAAATCCAGTTATTTTGTTTTCTTCCTCCTAATGTAATATATACAGGGATCCATTTAAATTTTTCTTTCTAAAACTTCTACACATGCTTTATTTATTTGTGGTCCTCTGGCTTATTTTTACTCTATGAAAAATAATTTACCATTATATTCCACACTAATATCATGTATCACTAAAAATTTATAATGATTAGATAATAAGCCAAGCCTATAATTTAACAAAACAAGAAAGAATAATAAAAAGACTTCCTTAGGTGTATAAAGACATTCAATATCATGAAAATGTGTTATTTAAGGCTACATCTACCTAACTTTTATAATTAAATAATATTACTTCATTACCAATTAAATCGGCATTAATTTATTGATAATTGATAGCATAAATAAGAAATTGACTAAGAGGGTCAAAACTTTTTTAAAAGTCAGAATATTTATATATTAAATTAGAGATATTTAAAAATTAAATCAGTTTATTAACTTCAATACTATTTTTTAAGGTTTCAGTACCCTTTACAATTATTTATGAACAGCTTCAATATAGACACTGACTATAATAGAATGCATAAGTTAAGAAATAAAGCATTTGAACAAATAGTGTTTTAAGGAAACATTTTCTTGAGGTATAGGACATTCGTATTAAGTAAAGCATAGGTATCTATTATTCAGGTGCAGACTCCCTATTCTCAATGCCCAGTAAATATTATCAATATTAGTAGAGAAAAAATCACTCCAAAATAAAGAGGAGATACTTAAAGCCAACTCTCAGCTTCTGTTTCATGAAAAGTGATCTTTGAAGAAAATAAAGTTATATGTATCCAGTTTACTGAGATTGAGATTATTATTTTACTTGAAATACTTCAGTAGCTTATTTTTGTCATAATTTTCCAAAGCTCAAGAAATTTACATCAAAACATTTCTTGCCTTCCTTCCATTACTTCTTCTTCCTATTGAATGTGATGAAATAGAGTTTTATCAGTGAAATAATCAAATTCAGTAAACCAATGCAAAATTAAAATCCTAAGAAATTGTTTTCCACCCAATTAAGAAACATTTAGAAGCCAAAAAAGAGAAAACTGATCAATCTCATTTAAACATATTTATGCACATTATGTATCACCATAACATATCAAAAGCTAAATGACAAAAAATATTTGTAACTTTTATCATAAAAGCTAATCTCTTTAACATATAAAGAGTATATAGAACTTAAGGAGTGAAAGACAACCAACTCAGTTAAGAAAGAACATAGACAGAAAAAAAAATTTACAACTACAGAAATAGAGTTGTATAACTTCATTCAAAATCAGGGAAATTCATGTTAAAGGTACACTGGAAGTGTCTGTAAGAATTAGATATTCATCTGGTCAGCAAATTGTTTTTGGTTTCCACCATATCTTGTAGTGGGAAGCCCTTTCCATTTCTTGCCAGAATATTTCCTTTCACTTCTGCCCATATGCAATCCTAGAGAATACAAGTCGGAATTCTACTCTTCCTTTAACACATACCCCAGAAAACATATGATGACTGGAAAAGTAGAGATTCCTGGAGGATTGCTTTTGAGTCTATTCTGGTTTCTTTTTAGTTGCTGAATATAAGACCTCTAAGAATTTGAAACCATAGTGAAACTTATGGATATGGAAATATTGTGCCTTGGCTTTGGCTTTAGCTGTTTGATTCCTATAAAAAATATAGTCAGTCAGTCTCATCTGGATTAATAAGAAACATCAGTTCAAGACTGGTTGATTATTTTCTATAATATTATCAGGTGCTGTTATGAGTTAAATTACATCTCTCATTAAAAATATATATACATTGAAGTCCTAACATCCAGTACCTCATAATGTGATCTTATTTCAAAATATAGATGCTCCTCAACTTATGATTAGGTTATACGCCAATAAACCCATTGTAAAGTTGAAAAATTGAGTTGAACCATTGTTAGTAAGGAACCATCTTTAGGTCACTGCAGATACAATTAGTTAAGATGAGACACCCTGGAGTAGAGTGGGCCTCTATTCCAATATGACCATTGTCCTTATAAGAAGACGGCCATGTGAACACACAGAAGCATAGGGAGAATGCCACATGAAGCTGGAGGATTGCAGCAATGCATCTACAAGCCAGGGAGCTTCCAGAAGTCAGAAGAGGCAAGGAAGGATCCTCCCCTAGAGACAGAGGGAGCATGGCCCTGCCAACACCATCATTTTGGAATTCTGGCTTCCGGAACTGTGAGAATAAATTTCTGTCATTTTAAGAAAAAGAAAAGAACACTGGAATAATATTTGTCACTTTTCAAACTGGAGAAGATGCTAAGATTTCATAATGACCTATCCTCTATAGAAAACAAGAAAACAAATGCTGGCAGGTATTGCTGGTACAAATGTAAAATGGAGCAACCTCTGTGAAAGTTAATCTCATATTATCTATAAAAATTACAGATGTTTTTAGCCTTGACCTGGGATTTTATTCCTGGAAATTCATTCTACACTTGTACCTTCAGACACATGAAATGACATGGGTTCCTAATTGCAGCACTGTTTGTAATAGCAAAAGTTTAGAAAACATCCAAAGTTCTAGCAATAGGGACAAATTAAGTAAACTGCTATATAGTCACAGAATGTAATGATCCAATGTGAATGTTTTCTATGTACTAACATAAAAAGAGCTCTAAAATATATTAAGTGATAAATAGCAAGGTACGAAATTACGTTTGTAATGTGTTTCTTTTTGTGTATTAAGAAGGAAAAATAAGAATATATGTTCACATTTACATATGGTTTTATTTTTAAAAATTGGAAGAATACACAAGAAACTAATAAAATGGTTCATTCTGGAGGGGTGATTGGGCAAATATTGAATAAACTAAGAAAATATGGGTATGAAATTCAACATGTAATTTTTTTCATATTGCTATAGCTTTTGGGCTATATAAATGCATGGACACTTCAAAAATTAAATTAAAACAAAAAGTAATACCAAGAAACATAAATGCTTGGAACAAATGAAGATATGCTTTCAGATCCAATTCAAACAGACAATCTAATAGGTAGCTAAAAGAAGTAGAAAATCCAAATTTTTTCTTTTGCAAATAAATTTTGATGAATAATCATCACTATAATTGACATTTAAATTACTATTGTAATTATATTTTATATTTTAACTCATTTAATTCCCAAAACAGCCTTGCAAAATAGGTACTATTATTATTACCATTTTACAGAAAATAAAACTTAACCCAGAAAGGTGAAGTAACTTGTCCCAGGCCACTCAGCTAATAAGTAGTGGAGCTGAAATTCTAACTAGGCATTTTGTCTTCAGAAACTACGATCTTAATCACTATGCACTTAACCTTTGAGAAAATCATATGACATACACTAGTTTTAAATGTTAGCCATTAGGCACTAAAAGGTAGATTTAGAATTAGAATCTTCTAATAAGATTTAGAATTTTATGTCAACAAATAAATCTTGGGCTTAACGGCACATGTCCTTCTGCAGTACTTAATCTCTACCTTTGTAAGAGGTGAGAAAGATAATAACTGCCATTGCTATAGAAGATATGAGAAAAAAACCTAAGTGTATAATTTTCCATTTTGAGTATGTGGAAAATACAAGAAGAAAATAAATATAACTGTATTCAAACCCTGAAAATCTATAATTGCAATCTCAGCTTTAAATTATCATGGGCAATTATCAGCTTTAACATTATCATGGGCCCTAGGTAAGGTCTCAAGCCAACAAAAGTTAAGCCAAGTCAAAAGTGTTTCCAGTTGGTTCAATCTCACATAAACTTCACAGAATGTTCATTTTTTAGATTATAAAATGTAATCACAGCAAAAAACATACATTCCTATTCCCTAATGTAATTTATGATCTTTTCTTTCCTTGGGTGTACTTTTTAATTAAAATGTAGTATCTGTATCTATAAAATATATCAGCCTGAAGATAATTTTCTACAGTCAATTTGAAGGAAAATATAAGAATGCCAGTATGTCTAAAAGCATAAACCTAGTTAACATTTCAAAAGCATTAAAGTGAATGTCCACCTATAATTTTCTTAAATCAACCAGACCCAGTTTAAAACAAATTTGTAGCCCATATGAGTAGCCCTAATAGCTTACCCATCAGTCTCTTTTTCCTTTTCTATAACATCCACTTCCACACAAAAATGTTTATATCAGTTTCAACTTTTAATTTCCAGGAGCAGAAACCTGATTAAGTATTGATAATGTAGAATGACTTGTAACTGAGAATACATATCAAAATGAATAGCTAATTTTTAAATTATGGCAGTCAAAAATTTGAAAAATCTATTTAGAAGTATTGTCTGAACTGAATTCAAAACTAATCACTAACTTAAAAAACTATCATAAAAGGATTACAATTGGGTAACTATGTTAAAAAATGTCCATTTTAAGTTTAGCATTATTAAAAACATCTATATTCAATTATCAGAGAAGAGCATCTGATCAATTTGTGACCATAGTTATTAGCATAAATTTTTGAATTACCATTATAAAAACTATTAATTAGGTCAATAGGTACAATTCCTCATTATTGATCTACAACTATGAGAAGTTAATGATTTTATCAATTTTTGAATGTACATATTTATTCTGTTTCTAGAAAAATGTCTGGCAGAAAAATAGGATAAACGTGATTTAAATAGTGACTACTCAGAACAGAAAAGTTCTCATGCTAAGGATCACCACATTTTCCACATAATATACACTAAAAATATCCATAGGGACAAAACAGTCTTTGCAAAATTATGGCTGAGACAGTGAAAGAGGTCACCTTAAACGACTCCATTTGCAGATAACCTCAAGCTGTACTTGTTCATTCCTGGGCACGGGATGAACTATCAACTAAGTTGATAGATTAAAACAAAGATGGTAAGAGCCCTTTCCCAGAACAAACTTCCTTCTTGGCTGGAGACTATACTACTAGCACTAGCCACAAGATTAGAATAGGGTTTAGGAGTCATGCAGCCAGAGGCTACAAGATTCTGACTCTCCTTAAACTGCTCCTCAGATCAGTGCCTGAGATGTTTTGCAGACTCTATCCCTGATGGATCAACTGGCACCACCCAGATAGAGAAACTGGCCCATCTGATCTTGTGACTTCCCCCACCCAGGAACTGCACTAGAAGACAGGGATGCCCCATAATTTCACTTTTGACCCAACCAACCAGCACTCCCCCACTCACTGCCCCTCCCCTCCCACCAAATTGTCTTTATAAACTTTGATCCCCAAATGTTCGGGGAGACTGATTAAACTCCAGTCTCTCACTCCGCCAGCTCTGCATTACTTCCTCTTTCTCTATTGCTATCCCCCTATCTTGAGAAATCAGCTCTGTCTAGGCAGCAGGTAAGGTGAACCCATTGGGTGGTTACAAATTGGGTAAGGTGAACCCATTGGGTGGTTACAAATTGGGTAAGGTGAACCCACTGGGTGGTTACAAATTGGGTAAGGTGAACCCATTGGGTGGTTACAAATTGGGTAAGGTGAACCCATTGGGTGGTTACAAAGTGGGTAAAGTGAACCCATTGGGCAGTTACAGGGAAAGGTTTCTATTAAATGAAAACCTGGTATCTTGTTATGTGACGGGAGGAGCAGCAACTTAAGAACTTTTTGAAACATTCTCTACAATGATGATTATACTCTTAAACAATATAATTCTTTTCACCAAATGTGATCTTAAAACACTTAGGCAACATAATTGACTACACTTTCCCTGTAAGGATCATTCATGGGGTCTGTTATCACAGTGTTAGCACCAAAATGCTAAAACTATGAAATCTTCTAGAGGCTACCCAGTAAATGAGTAAAGATATGATTCATCATACTTAAAACTGCAACCCTGGGAGGTAACTGGAGCATCATTATTTAATTATTGAAATTAGAGCCTTGATTTTAATGAGTTATGTGGAAAGTCACTAGTTTCAGTTTTCTAATTACACATTACAAACTTCCATTTATCTGCCAATGAAGGGCTGTGGATTAGGGAAGGGGAGAACATTCTAGTTTAACACCTGAGGGGTCTTAATTTTTTCCCCTACTTATCTCCTTGGTTTTATCTCTTCTCACTTCACCCAATAACTATATTTCCAGTCAGGCTTCTTGAAGCTAGATTTCAACATGCCAGGGCTTTCCATACTACCAAGCTGTTGCATAGAATGTTGCCCTATTCTAACTCACTTGATCATTGAAAGACTAAGTCACATTTGTCCACTGAGATCTAATTTAAACATCACCTCTTCTGTAAAATCATCTCGAAGCCCTTTGGGCAGAGTAAGCACTCTGTTCTCCAGGCTCTCACAGCATGTAATATGTACCACTATTATAGCACTAACTGCACTAGTGGTTTCCCACACTCAGCTCTGCGAGAATGTCTTATAGCTCTGTGTATTTTAACATTCAACACTGTGCTTGCCACTTATTTTTGACAAGTTTAAAGTTTCTAGGTGTCAGAGTCAGATACATCCCAATGTGAATCCTGCCTGAAATACATAAACCATGTAACATTAGCTAGCAAGTTATTTAAGCTGAGTCTCAGTTACCTCATTTTTAGGGTAATAATTATAATACCTTGTTGAGGTTGTGTAGGAAGTAAATGTGTTATTTATATTGTAAAACATAATGTCTGATATGTCAGCATCCAGTGAATGATTGCTGCAAAGGATGCATGCATCGTAAAAGTGACAAAGAGGTTTGCAAGCTTCCAAAACATAAAAGTGGCTGTAAGGGGTCAAACTAGATAAAAGAAAGGGAAACCTCCTGGATGAAGCATAAAAAGAGGTCTTTAAGTAGTACAAGGGCCAATAAAAGTGGAGTGAACTTAATATAAAAGGGCCATTCTGCACCCTGAAAGGACTTGCTACATCTTGGCATTATTAGTGAGAAGAATGTGTCTTTGGATTTAGCATGGATGGCAGCTGGCAAGGTGACTCTAGCAGACCAGATGGCCATAAGAAAGTAGTTGAAGTATTTGAATTTACTGATGATAGAACAAGAAACTGAGGCAGGCTATAGCAGCTAACAAACTTGATGAAGAGAGAATGGTTAAGGGCTCTGAGTGAAGCCAAGAGAATACTTATTGCAGTATGGGAGTAAAATAAATGTAAGGCGGGGTAATGATTATCAGAAAGTGGAAGCATTGAGTGTAATTTCTCCAAGGTACAGTTTTCATGAAACACAAGGCAAATCTCTCTTACTTAAGGATTTGCAAATTCAAGAAATTCACTGTACCCTAACCCTATCCAAACCAAATCCACATCAAAACAATGAGCTCAAATTGTACCTCTTTCACATCTCCCTAGAGTTGCAGTATTTATTAAGCTTTTATTCTGTGAAGCACAAAATATAGCATTTTATATTATTCTGTCTTGTATCATTCTAAGTATCTGAACTTCCCTCATCAAATACAGTTAGCCATGTTAATTTATACTTGTGTGTGTTGTCATACAAAGATACTCTAGCACGATCCTCCCTAATTATATAGTTAATGTTGACCAGAGATAGGTTTATTTATTGATATATTGTATGCAAAATGACCACAACCCTGATATGCTTTAAAGGAGAGACATCTGAGAGTGATGCTGGCAAACAGCCTTCAGACACTCTTCAGAGATTTCCTCAGTTGCAAAGAGCCAACTTGCCCAAACTTACACCCCTTCCCTGGGAGACTCTAATTAATGACTGATTATGCCAACCAGGATAACTTTGATGGGTCATTCTAGCACCACAACTACCGAAAGGGTCAGACAAGGCTGTTGTCAGGCATGAGTCAACCTGATATCTTTCTGCGTCCAATCCTATTTCCTATGGCCCAACCACAGCTGTTAATCCCAAAGACATTTTCCAATAACATTTTACACACTAAATTCCATCTAGGCATAGACTTCTTGATAAAACCCAACTGATAACAATAACAACAACAACAATTTAAAAATAAACTAAGCAATAATTCGCTTTTAGCAAAATTCTTTAGACCATTCAGAAATAACTATGACATCAAACATGGAATATTTATTTGATGTCATAGTTATATTTATTTTTTCTCATACTACTGAGAGATTAGTGTAAATTAGAAAGTAAATTTAAATAGCATAGCTGTTTATTCATAAGATATTCATAACTGTCTCCTATTTTATTCTAGGAACTAGAGTAGTGATCAAGATGGATGTGATATCTTACTTGAGAAATGTATTGTATTTACAGGAAAAAAAAACCTTTAAAAATTAAAATAATGATAATTTGGGTAAAGGGTCTTGTTGCATTCTTTTATGTATTCTTTCATTTCATAAAGAAGGGCTTTTTATGTTCACATAATCTCAAACTTCGTGAAGTGACTGAAGGTAAAGCCAATGCAATCCAAAACTGAAATTGTATAAATATTATAACGGTGTGGCTGTCATATGTCTACATAATATGTCCAGTCTATGATGAATTTATTGTTAACCAAATTGCATTCTCTCATATGAACTTCTTGAAGAGAATTTCTTTTTGTCTTTATATGTACCTAGGAAGTGGTTTAAGTTAAACCTTGAGGAAATTCAGTTGATAATAGATTTGTTTGAGAAAAAGAAAGATTCAAATAAAATAGTCACTTAAGAAGTACAGGCCGGGCACAGTAGATCACGCTTGTAATGCCAGCATTTTAGGAGGCCGAGGCAGGCAGATCACGAGTTCAGTAGTTCAAGATCAGCCTGGCCAATATGGTGAAACCCCGTCTCTACTAAAAGTACAAAAATTAGCTAGGTGTGGTGGCTGAGGCAGAAGAATTGCTTGAACCCAGGAGGCAGAGGTTGCAGTGAGCCAAGATCGTGCCACTACACTCCAGCTTGGGTAACAGAGCAAGGTTCCATCTCAAAAAAAAAAAAAAAAGGAGGTACAATATCTTTTGTGGGATAAATTTTTATAGAATGAGGCAATAATCCATCCTAAAACTATAGGCATCAACTTGCCTAGAAAGCAAACAACTTGGGGAATTTGCAGTGTGAGAGATGTTGTGATGGCTGCTGAAGATTATTTGGCAAGACCACTTTAAAATTAAGAGCTAAGATTTCTGACAAGTTTTACAATTTTAAAACAAATTTTTAAAAACTAGAAAAACAGATGTACTAGGAGAAAAAGTCATTAAGTTGACAGAAATGGGAAGATAATAAAAAATATATTAAACGGAAATAGAAAAGAAAATATGGTCTGAGATATACCAGAGGAAGAGAGTGTCTTGTAAATCCTGATAAAGAAAGAGTAGAAAGTACAGATATAAGCATTAACAACAAAAAAAGAGACAAAACAATAGGAATTATATCAGAAACAAGATGAAAACATCATAGTTATAAGAACTAGATGTTATTAGAATATAAGAACTAACAGACCACACAGAAATACAGTTAATCCTCGAACAACAACAGCCCATGGGTTTGACCTGCATGAGTCCACTTACAGGTGGATTTCTTTTTAATACAGTTGGCCTTCTGTATTAGCAGGTTTCACACATGCAACTAGTATTGCAATAGAGTATTGCAGAGAAGCAAATCATGTGGATATGAAGGCTCAAGTTTTTGTATATGTGGATTCGTCAGGCTGACTGTGGGACTAAATACGTGTGAATTTTGGTATCTGCAGAGGTCCTGGAACCAGACCCCCACCCCAGATATAGAGGGACGACTGTATACAAAATAAGAAAAGTTAATTTATGCCAACAATATCCAATTAAAAATATAAATAGGAAACAAGATTCCAATTACAGTAAGAAAAGAAACAACAAAATATTGACAAGTAACTCCAGTGGAAAAAAACACAATCATATTTGAAGAAAATTATAAAACTAAAGTATATCTGAATGAAATGTTTCAATATTTTAAAGTTTCTGCTTTCTCCAAATTAAACTACATTTTTAATTCAATGTTATATAAGATATCATTTGGGAGAAGAAGGGATGTTAATGCAATTATAAACTTCACAGCAAAAAAAAAACAACAGCCTGAATGCTTTGAATAATAATGAAAGCATACTTGCTTTACCAAATATCAAAATGTCCAATAAAGAGAAAGTACACAAAATCTTGTTTTATTTTCATTTTCGGAAGTAAGAACACACAGGTCAATGGAACAGAAGAGGCTTCAAAATAAGACAAATATATTGTGGCAATTTGGGTACATAGTAGTTATAAATCTACTAATTCTGGATGCTTAGGTCTAAAAATATTCATTTTTAAGAAAGCAACAACACAAATGAAATATATACCTTAATTCCCACTTTTTTCTAAGTGTCAGATCGTCTAAGGTATAATGTGCAGAAATTCCTAATAAACCTCTGTATCTCTTCTCTTTTCTAGCACCCTGAAACCCCTGGGAGCCTCCTTCCTACCCCTGAAGAACTTTCTCTAGGTCCTAGTTTTATAATCTTTTATTTTTTTTTTTGTTTTTGATGGCTTTTTTTTCCTTCCAACTCATCTCTTCATGAAATGCCTTTCTCCTGCATGTGTAACAACTAAAGAATGATGTAGCTCTTTACCCACTTACTCATTTTTTTTTTTTTTGAGATAGAGTTTCACTTTTGCTGCCCAGGTTGGAGTGCAATGGCATGATCTAGGGTCACTGCAACTTCTGCCTCCAGGGACAAGTGGTTCTCCTGCCTCAGCCTCCTAAGTAGCTAGAATTATAGGCACCCGTCACCATGTCCAGCTAATCTTCTGTATTTTTAGTAGAAATGGGGTTTCACCATGTTGGCCAGGTTGGTCTTGAACTCTTGACCTCAGGTGATCCACCTGCCTCCACCTCCCAAAGTGCTGGGATTACAGGCATGGGCCACCACGCCTGGCCCCACTTACTCATTTTATCAAGAGAGTATATTTATTCACTTATTATTTCTGTCCTAAAAACATAAAGGAAAGGGGGTAAAATGCCATATCCAAGTGGTGTATAGAGAGTGGGGTTAGGAAAAAACCCTGTAAACTTCCATATATTAATCCATCAATGTCTATGGCATATATGATTGAGGGGATGGGTCATGTCTAGTCGGTCAAGCAAAAAAAAAAAAGCCTCAAAGTTATATTTCAAATTTTTATAGCAATCATCACTGGACCTAACAATCATTTGTACATATTTTCTGCATTTTTATGAGTATATATTGGTTTATAATCAGAACATAATAAATGGATTCATTTGTACAGAATTAACATTCTTTTTCAATCCCCATATATACATCTATCTATGAAATAATGTTTTCCTATATTGAAACACAGCTGTCCAAATTTTATCAAGTAAATTTTAAGAGCTAAAAAGTTTTGTAACATAACAAATTATTAATTCAAAGGAAGCCAGTTATGGAATATGGTTAAATTCTCATTATCAAGGTAAATTGTCTGTATTATACAATATTTCAGAAAAATTATGCAATGCAAATTCATCTTGTATACATTTATTTTCATTATAGCTATACCCAATTGAAATCTAAATTATTAAAATGGTAAAGAGACATCAAGTCACTACTTTACAATCATTTCAAGTTTTATTTTTGAACTTTCACATTACAGTAAAAATATTACTTAAAAATGATCAGTTGCTAAATGAATTTTATCAAAGCTGGGATCTAATTCAAAAAGATCCCAGCTTTTTAAGAGTAAATAAAATTTATCCAAAAAGAAAGTTTGTATCTTCTTATAATATTATTATTTGATAAGAAGATCTATTTTGTTTCATTAATCAAAATGCTATAAATACAGGCAAAAGAATAATTCAGTGAAAGTGGCAGGTTTGTATGTCTGTGAGGAATAACAAAGGACTTTAGCTAGAGCCATGTGACATGGGTGGTGGCCTCTGACTTGTAGATGAAAGGGACAATCGCTTCTGTTAAACTCTTCAACTGCTGACAGCCAAGAGAGGCTGCAGAGCTTTAGACCACACATCTCTCAATGTCCTATTCCTGTCCCCTGTCCTTTCAAACAGGGACAATACTTCTAAGCTTTCTTATACAAAAATTCTAGACAAGTCCTCTGAAACTAGATAATCAGCTTTTCGTGGTCCAAAGACCTCACTGGTGGGCATGTGAAGCTTAGACTTGAAACGATTAAGCCTGAAAACAGAAAGATCAGGGACAGATCGAAATGGAAATGTCTACAATGTTGTGCTGGGCTGAGACTTGAATGACTCAGTCGATAATATCAACATTCATTACAATAAGAACATGGGAAAAGCAAGTCAGGCTTAGGAGCAAAGCTTACATCTGTTTGTAGTATGTTAAACTAGGGTATGTTGAATTCTCTGTGTTGTTTCAACTAGTTAGTAAACAGTCAAATATTCTGGTCTAAGTTTCAGAATAAAGGCTTTAGGAAGAAAGACCTTGACAAAAAATCAAGAAATCTATTTTATTTTTTAATTTCACCTGAACCATTCTTAATATTGGAATATTCCTATTTATTTTCTTTTATATGGAATTTATATTAAATTTACCTGTTTTCACCTACTTTTAAAATTATTCTAGTAAAGTCAAAACTTGGAGATATATACATGTACACCATGTACTATGTAAAGGGGAAATGAATATTCTTTTTTTTTTAGTTGGTGTTGCTCATTATTTGTTAGATGGTCCATGTAAATGCACCCAACAATTTGAGTATCATCACTTAGCAGAAGGAAACATTTTTGAGCCATATAACAGATTTGAGCCCTGTTCCATCACTTACTTGCTGTAGGACTTTGGAACTGCATGCACCCTCTCAGAACTTGTGTTTTCATTGTATAACACCTATTTTACAGATTGTTGTGAGATTAAACAAGGTAAGATACACAAAGATCCTGACACTGGTCCTAATACACTGTCACTGTTAAAACACTAATGACTTAGAATAATCTTTTGGGCAGTCCAAGGGCACATATTGATCTCTTAAGTCTCCTTTAGAGTTGTAATATTAGCATAATAACACTGGGTTTTAAGAAAAGTCTTTAAACCAGTGATTTTTAACTGTGTATATACCCTCCAGAGGGATTCCAAATCCCCAGGAACTGATGAAAGTCATGGTTGAATATACCTGTATGCATACTTTTACCGAACAAAGGGTCCATTGCTTTCATCAGATTTTTCAATGAAATCTATGAATTGAAAAAAATGATAAGAGCTCTTGCTTTGGGCTCTTTTTACCTCTGCCTACAAAGAAAATATCTTTGGAATAAAAATATGACTAGTCATGCTAATTTAAATTACCTTCAGCCCTGTGTAAGAAGATATTCTTTGAGCTAATTGGCTCACAAAAAATAATTTCTTCTGTGTGTGTGTATGTGTGTGTGTGTGTGTGTGTGTGTTTCCTTTCAAGTTAGATAGATTTGGTGTGTCAACATTTAGAGTCCTTCTGTCAAGAAGCATGCAGTTGTTAAATGTCTTCTTTCACCTTGTCAATCTTTATACCTCTTAGTCTATGAAAACAATGGACACAATAAATATTTCTGTAGCTATTATTAATAAATAGTACTGCCAACCTCTATCCTTAGCCAATTTAGATTGCACACCGTATTTTCTGCAAAACTTCTCCTCTATTTAAATCAAAGAGGATAACTTATAATTAACCATTCCCAATATTTTAAAATTTTAACTTACGAGAAAAATCAAAGAAGAATTTCACTTTTAACTGCAATCTGGGGGATATTTCCTTAAATATTTTTCCCAGCAGTGACTACCTTAAGTAAAGTTATAAACTACCACTTCTCCATATGGGTGCTTCTTGTCCTTCTGGTTTCCATGTGGGGATGACAAGATTGTTTGCTTAAGGAGCCTGTAGCTCTCAATAAGCAATCATCGATTGCGCAAAGAATATCTAGTGCTGTGACTTATAAGGGAATCTTTCCACAATAGAATGAGATTACTGAATGGCTGAAATTAGAAGATACTTATTCTTTTGTTTTACCTTCACAAAACCCAATAGGAAGAAATAAAATAAGGTTAGAAGAAGCTCTCCTAGGATTTTTCAATTTCATTTCCTTATGATTCTTCCAGTTAACTGTTTTAAGGACACGCATTTTCTCTGCTCTTTCCTGAAATCATGCTAAAACAAGAGTGAAAATGTTAAGGTAGTAAAATATATATAAATACAGACATAAAGAGAATGGGATATTAGTAAGTGAAAAAAATGACAACAGATTTCAGAAAAATCATAAGAAATGGATATAGCAAAATGAGAAAAGCAAAAAGCCAAGTGCCTACAAAGGGGGATGCCAATAACACAAAAGCCATTTCAGTCAGGAAAAAATAGGAAAGGGCATAAAAACTAGGAAATTTAGTAGTACGGATAATGAAGTTAAAAGACAGGGCTGAGAACAAGAATAACAATTAAAATACTTATAAATTACTATTAAAGTCTCTAAATACTTCTTTTTTTTGTCGTTTGTTTGTTTAGACAGTGTCTCACTCTGTTGCCCAGGCTGGAGTACAGTAGTGCAATCTTGGCTCACCACAACCTCCGCCTCTAGGGTTCAAGTGATTCTCCTGCCTCAGCCTCCCAAGTAGCTGGGACTACTGGTACACACCACCATGCCCAACTAATTTTTGTAATTTTAGTAGAGATGTGGTTTCACCATGTTGGCCAGACTGGTCTTGAACTCCTGACCTCATAATCCAACCGCCTCAGCCTCCCAAAGTGTTGGGATTACAGGCATGAGCCACTGCACCTGCCCTAAATATCTCTTTATTCAGAGTACCGGGTGTACTAGGTGACAAATTCCATTGTGGCAAGAAACTACAAATTTTTAAATGGAGAAATTGAGCCAAAAAAGTGCTATATTGGGGGATATCACACACAGTGGAAAATGAGGGAGTGGAGAATAACTGTAAAAATACCTTTTTTTTTTTCTCTTTGGTTTTTTAAAAGTCTACATTGTGAGCCAAACTACTTGCAATCATCTGTAAAAATACTGGCAGCCAGATACATAATTTACCACCAGTCGATTGACAGATTTCTCTATGTAAAGAGAAATCTTTTGAGCTAACTATGGTGGGTAACTCAAACAGATGGTCACATAACTGCTCACAGTAAAGGTCATATCAACAGGTATTTGTGCAAAAACTTTAGTGCTAAAAACAGAGCCCATATAAACAAACAGAAAGTAAAGAACCCTGATGGAGGAGACAATTCAGGGACTTGAAAATAACATTCAAGAAATTAGCATCCTAAAACAGATGAAAAAATATATTGTATTTATCAACCAAGAATTGTGCATTTAAAGAAAGATGATGACAACAGAGATGGTTTTAAAAAATGGGAAGTATCATATATGGTATTATCATATATGACAATTGAGGAGGTAAAGTCCAGAAAATTCTCAGAAAAATTGAAAAAATATAAACCTGGAAAATCTGAAAAAACATACTAGAAAATTAAGGGATCCATCTAGAAGGTCCAGCATATAATTAATAAGAATTCCAGAAAAAGGAACAAAAGAAGCATGATAAATATTATCAAAGATGCCATGGGTGTAGGGTGATTTTCCCCCAGTTGAAAGACAAAAGTTTCCATATTTAAATCATCCCTCATGAGTTCAGAACAATGAATGGAAAAAAAAAAGCCCTAAGTTTCATTGCTTGGAAATTTTGGAAATACAAGACAAGAGAATAGATTCCCAAATATTACCAAAAGAAAAACAGGAATTTGGGATCAAAATGGCATTGGACTGCAATAACAGCAGTACTGGAAGCTAGAACAAATGGGAAAAGATTTGCAACATATTGAGGGAAAAGAACTATCAACTGATTTTTATACCCAGGCAAACTATCAAACAAGTGGCGGGTGTATAAAAGTGTTTTGAATGTGTCAATTCTGAAAGAAGACAGAAAAACAGGAAAGATGGGAAGACAGGTAAAAAGGAAGGTGGGAGAGAGGGAGGCAAAAGAAAATAAATATTACCATGTATAGGAAACATGATGTGATAGAAAAGTATTAGGGTAAGATGATTGTTTCAATTGTTAATTCATTATCTCTCAACTATAAACATACCTTTCAATGTATACTCTGTGATAAATAACTGAATTCCTTTAAACATATCTTCTTTAAAGAGAGCATGATGTTAAGATTTTAGGTAGTGGTCTCTGCAGCGATAATGCAGGAAGAAGAGGCTTCCTGCAATTTCCGGCACAGGTTTGGAAATGGAGTAGGCAGCTGTTGGGTGTAGGGAGGTGGTCAGCAGTTTGAGTGTGAGAACATTTGGTACAGCCCATCCTAGTCACAGGGCCAGGACCTGATTGGTCTTCTCTGACCTTAAAGCCTTGTCCTGATGATAACCTTTCCACAGTCCTTTGACATGAAAACCAGAGATTTAGGCCTCCTTTCCAGTGCAGGTGCCCGGACCCTGTCAGCAAGCCCTCACACCATCTGCACTCAGTGGCCTGCTTTGCTTGGGCTCTACCAGCAAGCCCCCTCACAATTAAGCACCTGCTCCCCTACAGCAGCAGTTGCTGATCACTTGTTCCTCAGCTTCCAGAGAATGTTTACTGTTTGCTCAGTAAACTCAGACCAACTCCAGCCTGCCTAAACTAGTCAACTTCTCTGCTACCCTATGGCCAAAACACATTTGAGACAAAGTATAGACCTCTTCAAGTTGACCTTTCTTAGGTACTCTCCCTCACTGTTAGGGTACCATATAAAATATCCTTACATATTACAGTTACTCTTGCCATGTTTAATGATTATTCATATTAAATTTCCCCCTCTTTAACCCACAGCATGGATTGGATTCTATCTCCTGATTGGACATAGACTACTACAGATATACTTTCAGCATAATGAAATACTAAACTAAGAAGGAGAAAGACATGGTATCCCAGAACTAAATGATCTAATTCAGCTGAGAAGCAAAGGGGGACTCTGAATTATGAGAAAGAGAGAACTTAGAATTATAGCTGGGCCACTGACCTAGATATTACCAGTCCAGGCTGTAGCATGAGAGTGGAATTTTTAAGAAAGGATTTATCCCAGATAAGAAAGAAGAAAAGAGTAACTGATAGATTTTCTGAAGTATCTGACATTGGGGAAAAGAGAATTCTAGTCATATGCTTTGGAAGAATTGGATGTAGTGACATAGAACATTAAGGAAAAAAGTCTTATCAAATGATTATCAACAATGAACAACACCTACCTAGTAATCATACTGAAAAAAATCAGCCATTAAAAAAGGTGAACAAGAGAGAGAGATCCAAGATGGCAGATTAGGAGCAGCTCAGGATTCCAGCTCCCAGTGAAAGTGCAGAGGGTGAGTGGACGCCACATTTCCAGACGGATTTTTATTACCCCCAGAGCAGGAGATTCCCAGGCGGAGCAGCCCCACGGGTCGCCAGTGCGGCTGTTTTGGCCAGTGCGGCTGTTTCGGCCGGCGCGGCTGTTTTGGCCGGCGCGGCTGCTTTGCCGGCACCCTGGCATGGCAGTTCTCCGTACAAAATACACTGGTCTGTGTGCCCTTTTAACTGGCGAGTGGAGCTACGGGAAGGCAGATTAAAAAGGGGACTGAATCAGGGAGCCAGCCCAGGAGATCCCCAGGCAAAAAAGCACTACGAATCTCAGCGCCGCTGTTTCA